>JAKOGI010000741.1:132500-152500 GCA_029747015.1 Carnegiea gigantea
AGTTGAGTGTGTCCAAATCATGGGGATTTTGGATGTGGGGTAACTGGTCTTAGGGAAGACGGTTACGTGTGTTACAAGTTGTAACAAGGTGTGTTACTATTGTAACGTGTTTAGCTCGTTTAGTGAAGTGTGTAAATCCTAAATGAGGTAGGTCGTGATTTTTTCACCTCAGTTGGGCTAGAGGTGTTTCCACGTAAAAAATCTTGTGTCCATTATTTCTTGTGTTCATTTCCGCTGAGTTTTCGCTACTGGACGTATCAGGAACAGTCTGTGCAAACAGGGTCTAAGCTTGTTTCCCAGAAACCTGCGAAAATTTGACAACACAATTCACCCCCCTCTTGTGTTTGTGTACTCTCATTTCTATCAAGTGGTATTAGAGCAGGTTCTCATTAGAAAGATTAACATCTTGAGAGATCCTAAACATGAGTACACCACATGGCATGCTTGAGGGGCAATCCATAACTGGACCACCATACTTTAATGGTCAACATTATAGTTGGTGGAAGAATAGAATGGAAAACTACATTCAAGCTGAGGACTACGAGTTGTGGATGCTTATCAAGAACGGACCACTCATTCCCACGAAAGTAATTAAAGATGGAAGCACAGTTCACAAAAAGCCCGAGGAGTTCAATACCGATGACTTCAAGATGATGGAGAAAAACGCTAAAGCTAAAAAACTCCTGTATTTTGGTCTTGGTCCGGATGAGTACACTCGCATTTCTGAGTGCGAGTCAGCCAAAAACACATGGGATGCCCTTCAAGTAGCTCATGAAGGCACAAACCAAGTCAAACAATCACGCATTGAGCTACTTATGAGAAAGTACGAACTGTTTGAGATGGGTGATCGTGAAACGGTGATGGACATGTATACCCGTTTCACCCATATAACAAATGAGTTAAAATCTTTGGGAAAGTCCTTCACCACTGAAGAGTTGGTGAGGAAGATCCTAAGGTTTTTACCTCATTCTTGGGAAGCCAAAGTTACAGCAATTCAAGAGGCCAAGGACATGAAAAAGATCACCTTGGACGAACTGATTGGAAACCTCCAAACCTATGAGCTTAGGAGAAATTCCCAACAACAAGAGGAGATCAAGAAAGACCGGGGAATTGCTCTAAAAGTCATGGAGGAGGATAGCTCGGACCTTGATGATGAAGAAATGGCAATGATCACCCACAAATTCAAGAAGTTTTTCAAGAAGGCCAAGGAGAACACAAAGAAGAAAAACTTCACCAAGTTCAAGAACAATGACCGGGAACAGTTCTGAGGGTGTTTCAAATGTGGTAAGCTTGACCACATTATGAAAAACTGTCCACTGCTTAAAGAGGAACAAGAGGCCAAACAGTCCAGGGAACAGGGTAGAAAACAGGCTGGGAACAGTTCTGCCAGGCGCTTTACAAGGGCAATGCTTGCGGCTTGGGGTTATTCTACCGAGGATGAGGAAGGGACTGAAGAAGAAGATGCTGCTGTAGCTCTTATGGCCAGAAGTGACTCTGACTCAGATGATGAGCCTCTGGACAACTTAGCTCAACTTAAGGATAAGGTACGTGGTCTAAATAAAGCAAAACTTGAAGAGTTATTATTCACTTTGATGGCTGAGTGTGATGCTATTAATTTTGAAAATTGCATGTTAAAGGATGCATGTTCTGAGTTAAAAAGGGATATTAGAGAATTAAAGCATGAAAACAAAATAATTAAAAGTGAAAAAATTAAAATTGATATGAAGAACATTGTTTTACATGAAGACCTCAATAAGTTCAAAGAGACCTTAAGTATGAAGGAAGAGGCTTTTGCTACTGACTTCACTAAGCTTGAAAATGAGTCCCTTGAACTGAAACAGAAGGTTGAATCCCTGCTTGTTGAGAACATTAAATTGCTTGAAAAATTAAAACAAGTAGAATCAGACCTTGCTGCAAACAGGCGCTGGAACAGGTCCTCACAGGCGCTGAATTGGCTGAACACTCACTTTAACCGAGGCAAAAGAGGATTAGGCTTTGTAACTAAGCGCACCGTTTACCCTATTAATAGAAAATATGTGGGATTACCTGAAAATATTATTTGTTTTCATTGTGGTAAAACGGGGCATTATCGGTATGCTTGTCCTATAAGAAGGTATGCCATGGAAAGCAACTTAATTTATGTGAAGCAAATTTGGGTTAGAAAAGTTGAGCTTCGCATGTCTAAGGAAATAGGACCCAAGTGGATCTGGGTTCTCAGAACTAACTCCTAATTTGTTTTGCAGGCTAAAGTGAGAGGGAACAATCCGGCAAACAACCCAGCAAACAGCCCAGGGAACAACCCAGGGAACAGCCTAGGAAACAACCTAGGAAACAGCCACCTGTGGTATGTTGATAGCAGATATTCAAGGCATATGACTGGTGAGAAATCCAACTTCCGGGATTTACAGCCTCAGTAGGAGGGAGTGTGGCATTTGGTAACGACAAGTCCGAGATAATTGTCAGAATAGGTAAGATAGGTGAGTCACTCTCCCATTCTATTGACAATGTATACCTTGTAGATAGTTTGAAACATAATTTACTTAGTGTGTCCCAACTGTGTGATAAAGACAACCTAGTAGTGTTTTCTCCAACACGTTGCTTAGTTGTTAATATGAACACAGGAGATGTCGTGTTGAGGGGGAAGCGACACAAAAATGTTTATAAAGTATGTATTTCTTCCCTTCCCCAAAATAATCTGACTTGTTTAAGTGCCTTGAATGATGATGTAATGCTTTGGCACAAAAGATTAGGTCATGCAAGTCTCTCACTTTTAAACAAATTAGTTTCTAAAGACCTAGTAGTCGACTTGCCTTCCATCAAATACAATGATGGCAAGGTATGTGACGCTTGTGCTAGGGGGAAACAAGTTAGAAATTCTTTTAAATTGAAAAATTGTGTTAGCACTACCCGACCTCTCGAAATGTTACATGTCGATTTGTGTGGTCCTATGAGGATCATGAGTAGAGGTGGGAAGAAGTATGTGCTTGTTGTAGTGGATGACTACTCTCATTTCACTTGGACTCTGTTTTTGGCTTCTAAAGATGAAACTTTTGAAAAATTTCATGCATTCATTAAAAAGACTGAAAAGAGAGTAGGACACTCATTGGTGTGCCTAAGGTCTGATCATGGTACAGAATTTGAAAATTCGAACTTTATTGACTATTGTAATGAGTATGATGTTGATCATAATTTTTCAGCTCCAAGAACACCCCAGCAGAACGGGTGGTAGAGCATAAAAATCGAACTCTAGAAGACATGACTAGAACAATACTTATTACTAGTGTTCTTGCTAGAAACTTTTGGGTGGAAGCTTTGAACACATCATGTTACATTATCAATAGATGCATGATTAGACCTATTCTTAACAAAACTCCTTATGAACTTTTCAAGGGTAGAAAACCCAATATTATGCATTTGAGAGTATTTGACTATAAATGATATGTGCATAATAATGGGAAGAATGCCTTGAGGAAGTTTGATCCAAGGAGTGATCAGGCAATCTTTTTTGGCTACTCCTCACACAGTAAGGCTTACAAAGTATTCAATAAGCGAACCTTGTGTGTTGAGGAGAGTGTGTATGTGCTTTTTGATGAAACTAACTCTCTAGTTAAGATTGATGCACAAGATGATGATTTCGAACTGGGCCTTGCTAAGAAAAATTTGTTGCTCACACATGAAGAAGGTAAGTATCCCGAGGATGGATCAGGGCCTGAAGCTGTTTCCTTGGAAGATGGGCAAGGTCTGAACCAAACAGGGGGAAGTATTGCTGAACCCAGTTTGGAACAAAACCAGCCTAACACTCCAGAAATAGGCTCTAGAGCAGGCTCGGGAATAGGCTTCAGATCAGGCTCAGAAACAGGCTCCGGAATAGTTCCTGAATCTGTTTCACCAAGTATCCACGCAAGAGTAGAAAGTGTGTCTGTGGATCCGCTTACTCCACGACCATGGAAGCACCAAAGTTCGCACCCTCTTGATCAAATTTTGTCTGACCTTAATACAGGAGTGTAAACTAGATCCAAGCTCAAAAATTTCTGTGCCTTCTATGCTTTTCTCTTTAACATTGAGCCTAAAAATGTTAATGAAGCTCTTGCAGATTCAGATTGGGTTACAACAATGCAAGAGGAGCTTCATCAGCTTGAAAGGAATAAGTGTGGCATCTTGTACCTCAGCCAGAAGACAGATCAATTATTGGCACCAAGTGGGTGTTCCGAAACAAGCTTGATGAGCTCGGAACAGTCACTAGAAATAAGGCCTGGCTGGTAGTTCAAGGCTACAACCAAGAAGAAGGCATTGATTATGAAGAAACCTTTGCACCTGTTGCAAGGATTGAGGCCATTTGAATCTTGATAGCTTTTGCAGCCCACATGGAGATCAAGCTATATTAGATGGATGTCAAAAGTGCATTCCTCAATAGATACCTTAAAGAGGAGGTGCATGTAATGCAACCCCCTGGTTTTGAAAGTAAGGAATTTCCTAATCATGTTTTTAAACTTGATAAAGCACTTTTTGGTTTAAAACAAGCTCCTAGAGCTTGGTATGAACGTTTGTCAAACTTTATATTAGAAAATGGTTTTAGAAGAGGCAAGGTAGATAATACCTTGTTTCTAAAGTCTAAGGGGGAACATTTATTAATTATCCAAGTATATGTCGATGACATTATATTTGGTGCAACTCATAATGATTTGTGCAATGAATTTTCAAAAATGATAAGGAATGAGTTTGAAATGAGCATGATGGGTGAGCTTAATTTTTTCTTAGGCTTGCAAATCAAGCAAACTTCAAATGGCACCATGATCCATCAACAAAAATATGTCAAGGAGTTACTTAAGCGATTTGGGATGGAATCGGCCAAGCCCATTAATACTCCCATCTCTTCTTCAACCAGATTGGTAATGGATGATGGGAGTCCCTCAGTTGAGGAAAAATCCTATAGGGGCATGATAGGGTCGCTTCTTTACCTAACTGCTAGTAGACCTGACATTATTTTCAGTGTTGGTTTGTGTGCCCGTTTTCAGTCTAAGCCTAAAGAATCACATTTAAAGGCTGTTAGACGGATTTTTAGATATTTAAAACATACACCTGATTTGGCTTTATGGTATCCTAGAGGATGCAACTTTGACCTTGTTGGATATGCTGATGCTGATTATGCAGGTTTCTTGGTTGATAGAAAAAGCACCTCAGGTATGGCTCATTTTCTTGTACCTTGTTTGGTATCTTGGGCAACCAAGAAACAACACTCTGTTGCCATGTCCACAGTCGAAGCTGAATATGTTGCAGCTGCTTCTTATTGTGCTCAATTGCTGTAGATAAGGCAACAACTCAAAGACTTTTGTGTTGACACGGGATGCATTCCTATTTTTTGTGATAATACGAGTGCAATTAATATTTTCAAAAATCCACGTCAACATAAAAGGACTAAACATATTGACATTCGTCACCATTTTTTGAGAGATAATGTTGAAAAGGGTTTGATTTCAATGAAGTTTTGTGCCACTAATAAACAAATTGCTGATATTTTCACCAAGGCACTAAACAGAGAACAATTTGAGAAGAATAGACTTGAACTAGGTTTAATTAAAACAACTTGATCATCTTTTTATTAACCCCCAATGCTTGGTTAGTCAAAACATCTTTCAGGTCAAGCTTGTTAAAATTATTGGTTGCAGTCAAACTTGGTGCTATATTTAGCACATGTGTGGAATACAGCGTGTTGACACTCGTTGAGGTCTGATGGTATTGCCCTTATTGTCCTATGTTACTGAACAACTGACAGCGAGAACAAGCACCGAGAACAGGTATAGCCACTGTTTGTCACCTTGTGCAAATCAGGTAGTTAATTCAGTTGTTGAGAATTTTTTTTTCTTCGTTCCCGAAGCGTGCATGGCTGGGAGACTTAATGTTCCTCTTTTTTTCAGTTGAAAACTAGTCGAAACTTCAGCTCCCTCCCCTACTCACTTCGCACATCAGCCCCCATAAATCTCTCTCTCTCTCAAACTGTTAGAATGTATAAAGTTTTGATGATAACAAATCCAAGTGTTGTTGTTGTTGCTCCAAACAGGCTTTCCAAACAGGACCTTACTGTTGTTCTCAATGTATTAAAACTGCTTGACTAATGGTTTATCAAGAACAGGTACTCAAGTCAGCAATGTAAGAACACCTGTGAGGAACAGGCTCTGTGAGGTGTTTTGAAGCATATCCTGAGAAGTGTTTGAAACATAAGATATGTGCAGCTGTGACAAACAGGTTCCGTGCGGTGTTTGAAGCATATTCTGTGAAGTGTTTGCAGCAAAGTCGTTCTACAAGATGACTAGTGGTTACAACAAGATGTCTTGATTTGATTTGGTTTTATATTTTTAGACTCTTGTTAATATGCCAATTAGAAAGCTTTAATTTACCACTCACTGGAAACGGTTTTGCTTTTCGGAAAATATTTCGGATCACCCTTCAGAACAACCCTGGAAACAGGGCGATCAGGGTGTTTCCAGAATAAGCTGCGAAAAACTGCTTTGCACGATTTTTATCTTTTGGATTTTGAGCAGCTTCTTCAAAGATTTGCAAGAAAGATTTTTCTATAGAGTATCTTATTCTTTACCCTAAAAAACGGTTATCAAAAATCTTAAGGGATTTGCAAAATCTTTTTGAATAAAAAGAATATCCAATTTTTGGCAAGTGGATAAGGTAGTTGAGAAAAACATGGGCTAGCTGCTAAAGAACACCGCCTTATGCACGCGGTTCAGGAAGTGTTTTCAGCTCATGTCACCTTACCCCTTGTAGCTAAAGGATTCTATTTTCTCTAGGATTTTAGTTTCCAAAAATTTCAGAAATAGTTTTTCCATCCCTTGTGGGTAAAGGATTCTATATTCTTCAGATTTTTTAGTTTCCAAAAATTTGATGAATTGTGTTCCAAGCACTATAAAAGGCGGCTTCTTACAATCTTGGACACATCGGTTTTCAGAGAGAAAAAATCTGAGTTCATGAGCTAAAACGTTTGAAAAGAAAACCGAGCCTTGTGAGTGAATTAATTGAGCTTTCAAAGTTGGCATACTAGGACTTCATTGTACCCTATATTAGCTTAGTTGAGAAGCATTGTAATAGGGTGTTTTTTCTTTACATTCTTCTTTCACAAGAGTGAGTAGAGTGTGTGTCCAAATCAAGGGGATTTTGGACGTGGGGTAACTTGTCTTAGGGAAGACAGGTTACGTGTGTTACAAGTTGTAACAAGGTGTGTTACTATTGTAACGTGATTAGCCCGTTTAGTGAAGTGTTTAAATCCTACACGAGGTAGGTCGTAGTTTTTAACCTCAGTTGGGCTAGAGGTGTTTTCCACGTAAAAATCCTGTGTCCATTATTTCCGCATTCAATTTTGTTGGATTTTCGCTTCTGCTTATCTCAGAAACAACCTGTGCGAACAGGGTCTAAGACTGTTTGTCAGCCATTTGCGAAAATTGGACACCACAATTCACCCCTCCCTCTTGTGGTTGTGTACTCTCTAATTCAACAAGTGGTATCAGAGCAGGTTCTCCTTTGAAAAGCTAACACCTTTGAGAGATCCTTGAAGATGAGTACTCCACAAGGCATGCTTGAAGGTCAATCCATAACTCGTCCACCATACTTTAATGGCCAACACTATAGTTGGTGGAAGAATAGGATGGAAAACTACATCCAAGCCGAGGACTATGAGTTGTGGATGCTCATCAAGCATGGACCACTCATCCCTAAGAAAACAACTGAAGATGGAAAGTCAATCCCCAAGGAGCCTAAGGAGTTCAATGCTGAAGATTACAAGATGATGGAGAAGAATGCCAAGGCCAAGAAACTCCTATATTTTGGCCTAGGTCCTGATGAATATACTCGCATATCTGAATGTGAGTCGGCCAAAGAAATCTGGGATGCTTTGCAAGTAGCTCACGAAGGGACCAATCAAGTAAAGCAATCTCGGATTGAATTGCTTATGAGAAAGTATGAGCTGTTCGAGATGGGTGATCGGGAAAGTGTGATGGACATGTACACTCGCTTCACTCACATAACGAATGAGTTGAAATCCTTGGGAAAATCCTTCACCACCGAAGAATTGGTAAGGAAGATCCTAAGAATTTTACCTCATTCTTGGGAAGCGAAAGTAACGGCCATCCAAGAAGCTAAGGACATGAACAAGATCACCCTAGATGAGCTGATTGGAAACCTCCAAACATATGAACTTAGGAAATATTCTCAACAGAAAGATGAGACAAAGAGAGAACGAGGTCTTGCACTAAAGGCCTTAGAAGATGATTCTGATTCTGAGGAGGAGGAGATTGCCATGATGACTCAAAAATTTAAGAAGTTCTTCAAGAAAGTCAAAGAAAACATCAAAAGGAAGGACTTCAGCAAAGCCAGGAACACCCCTCAGGAACAGTTCACTGGGTGTTTCAAGTGTGGTAAGCTGGACCACATTGTGAGAAACTGCCCATTGCACAAGGAAGAACAAGAACCCGAACACCCCAGAAAACAGGGGAGGAAACAGGGTGTAAGCAGCTCAGCGAAAAGGTTCTCAAAAGCTATGCTCGCGGTCTGGGGAGATTCAAGTGGGGATGAGGAAGGGTCTAAAGCTAGGGAAGCTGATGTAGCACTCATAGCAAGGAGTGATACTGATTCAGATGATGGGTCAACGGATAGTCTGACTCAACTCAAGAACAAGGTACGTGGTCTAAATAAATCAACTCTTGAGAAATTAGTGTACAATATAATGGATATATATGCTGAATTAAAAGGGGATGTTCGAGATTTAGAACTTGAAAATGAAACCCTTAAATTAGAAAAGCTTGAAGTTGACAAAGAGACTCTTGCCTTGCATGAAAACATCAATGTGCTTAAAGAAACTCTACTCATGAAAGAAGAGACTTGTTCCACTAAACTGACTGAGCTAGAAAAAGAATCTCTTGACTTAAAAGGTAAGGTCGAGTCTTTGCTGGAAGAAAACAGAAACTTGCTTGAAAAAATAAAACACTTAGAATCGGACCTTGCCACAAACAAGCTCCGGAACAGGTCCTCAAGGGCGTTGGAATGGTTAAACACTCATCATAGTCAAAATAGAAGAGGACTAGGTTTTGTGCCTAAGATGACCTACCCAGTGAATAACAAATATGTGGGATTACCTGAAAATATTGTTTGTTTTCATTGTGGTAAAACGGGGCATTATCGATATGCTTGTCCTATAAGAAAGTATGCCATTAAAAAGAACTCAGTGCATGTAAAACAAATGTGGGTTAGGAAAGATGAGATTTACACGTCTAAAGGAATGGGACCCAAGTGGATCTGGGTTCCCAAAACTAACCCTTGATTTGTTTTGCAGGCTGAAGTGAGAGAGAACAACCCAGCAAACAACCCAGCAAACAGTGCAAGAAACAGTATAGGGAACAGACAGCTGTGGCATGTTGACAGTGGGTGTTGAGGCATATGACTGGTGAAAAATCCAATTTTCTCTCACTTACAGCATCAGAAGGAGGGAGTGTAGCATTTGGAAACGGCAAATCTGGGACAATTGTCGGTATAGGTAAGATAGGTGAGTCACTCTCCCATTCAATTGACAATGTTTATTTTGTGGATGGTTTAAAACACAACTTGCTAAGTGTGTCCCAACTGTGTGACAAAGACAACCTAGTAGTGTTCTCTCCAATACGTTGCTTGGTTGTAAACATGAACACAGGAGATGTTGTGTTGAGGGGGAAGCGACACAAAAATGTTTATAAAGTGTGTATTTCTACTCTTCCCCAAAATAATTTGACTTGTTTGAGTGCCTTAAAAGATGATGTTATGCTTTGGCACAAAAGACTAGGTCATGCAAGCCACTCTCTTTTGAACAAACTTGTAACCAAAGATTTAGTAGTTGGCTTACCTTCCATCAAATTCAATGATGACAAGGTATGTGATGCATGTGCCAAAGGCAAACAAGTCAAAAATTCATTTAAGTCTAAAAAGTGTATAAGCACTACTCGACCCCTTGAATTAATACATATGGATCTATGTGGTCCAATGAGGATCATGAGCCGAGGTGGCAAGAGGTATGTGCTTGTGATAGTGGATGACTACTCTCGTTTCACTTGGACTTTGTTTTTAGCTTCTAAAGATGAAACTTTTAAAAAATTTCTTGCTTTCATTAAAAAGACTGAAAAGAGGGTAGGACATTCTTTGGTATGCATAAGGTCTGACCATGGTACAGAATTTGAAAATTCGAGCTTTATTGACTATTGTAATGAGCATGGTGTTGATCATAATTTTTCAGCTCCAAGAACACCCCAACAGAACGGGGTGGTAGAGCGCAAAAATCGTACTCTAGAGGACATGACTAGAACAATGCTTGTTGCTAGTGGTCTTCCTAGAAATTTTTGGGCTGAAGCTTTAAACACATCATGTTACATTATAAATAGATGCATGATTAGACCTGTTCTTAACAAAACTCCTTATGAGATCCTCAAAGGAAGAAAACCAAATATTTTGCATTTGAGAGTTTTTGGGTGTAAATGTTTTGTGCATAATAATGGAAAGGATGCCTTAGGAAATTTGATCCAAGGAGTGACGAGGCAATATTCCTCGGTTACTCCTCACATAGTAAGGCATACAAAGTGTTTAATAAGAGAACCTTGTGTGTTGAAGAAAGTGTGCATGTGCTTTTTGATGAAACTAACTCTCTAAGTGAGAATGATGCACAGGAGGAAGACCTCGAACTAGGTCTTGTTAAAAAAGACATGCTGCTTCAAGATGAACCAGGTAAGGATTAACCTAAGAGATCAAGGCCTGAAGCTGTTCTTCAGGAAGGTAGGCAGGGTGTGAACCAAACAGGGGGAAATAGGGTAGAACCCTATTCGGGACAACATCAGCCGAACCCTTCTGAGATAATTTCAGGAACAGGCTCCCAAACAGGCTTGGGAACAGGACCTGAACTTGTTTCCCCAAGTATTCCAGCTAGGATGGAGAGCATATCTGTGAACCCTTCTTGATCAAATTTTGTCTGATATTAATGCAGGAGTTCAAACTAGATCTAGGCTTAAAAATTTCTGTGCTTTCTATGCTTTTCTCTCAAAAATTAAGCCTAAGAATATTAATGAAGCTCTTGCAGATTCAGATTGGGTCACAGCCATGCAAGAAGAACTCCATCAGTTCGAAAGAAACAAGGTATGGCACCTTGTGCCACGGCCAGAGGATAGAACAATCATTGGAACCAAGTGGGTGTTCCGTAACAAGCTAGATGAGTGCGGAACAGTCACTAGGAACAAGGCCCGGCTGGTGGTTCAAGGCTACAACCAAGAAGAGGGAATTGATTATGAAGAGACTTTTGCACCTGTTGCAAGGATGGAAGCCATTCGAATCTTGATAGCTTTTGCAGCCCACATGGAGATCAAGTTATATCAAATGGATGTTAAAAGTGCGTTTCTAAATGGGTACCTTAAAGAGGAAGTGTATGTCAAACAACCCCCTGGTTTTGAAAGTGATGAATTTCCTAACCATGTTTTCAAACTTGACAAGGCACTTTATGGTTTAAAACAAGCTCCTAGAGCTTGGTATGAGCGGTTGTCAAGCTTTTTATTGGAAAATAATTTTGCAAGAGGCAAGGTAGACAATACCTTGTTTCTAAAATCTAAGGGGGAACATTTGTTGATTGTCCAAGTATATGTCGATGACATCATATTTGGTGCAACTCATCATGAATTGTGCAATGAATTTTCAAAAATGATGAGGAGTGAGTTTGAAATGAGCATGATGGGTGAGCTTAATTTCTTTTTAGGCTTGCAAATCAAGCAAACTTCAAACGGCACCATGATCCATCAACAAAAGTATATTAAGGAATTACTTAAGCGTTTTGGGATGGAGTCAGCCAAGCCTATTGATACTCCCATCTCTCCTTCAACTAGGTTGGTAATGGATGATGGTAGTCCCTCAGTTGAGGAGAAATCCTATAGGGGCATGATAGGGTCACTCTTATATCTAACTGCTAGCAGACCTGACATTGTTTTTAGTGTTGGTCTATGTGCACGTTTTGAGTCAAACCCTAAAGAAACTCATGTAAAGGCTGTTAAAAGAATTTTTAGGTACTTAAGACATACACCTGATCTAGCCTTATGGTATCCTAAAGGTTGCAACTTTGATCTTGTTGGGTATGCTGATGCTGATTACGCAGGTTTCTTGGTTGATAGGAAAAGCACCTCAGGTATGGCTCACTTTCTTGGACCTTATTTGGTATCTTGGGCAACCAAGAAACAACTCTCTGTTGCCTTGTCCACAGCAGAAGCTGAGTATGTGGCAGCTGCATCTTGTTGTACTCAGTTGTTATGGATAAGACAACAACTCAAGGACTTTTGTGCTGACATAGGATGCATTCCTATTTATTGTGACAATACAAGTGCAATTAACATTGCCAAAAATCCATGTCAACACAAAAGAACAAAACATATTGACATTCGTCATCATTTCTTGAGAGACAATGTTGAAAAGGGAGTGATCTCAATGAATTTTTGTGCCACTGAAAATCAAATTGCTGATATATTCACAAAGGCATTGAGTAGAGAACAATTTGAAAGGAATAGACTCGAACTAGGCTTAATTAGAACAACCTGACCAACTTGTTCTCTCTCCCTGTTTACAAAATTTAAAAGTGACAGGTACAACATGTTAAATTTTTGTTTGCAATCAACTTGTGTGCTATGTTTAGCATATGTGAGGTTTGCAACTTGCTGACACTCGTTGAGGTCTAATGAGATTGCCCTTATTGTCCAATGTTACCGAGCAAGTAACCTCAAGAACAAGCATCAGGAACAGGTACGCCTCTTGTTTGTCAAATGTGTGCAACAAATTGAAAACTGCTAATCTCTTCCGGAGGCGTGCGCAATAAATACTAAAGTCCGTTGCAAAAACGGGCAAAATCTTTTAAAGATTTCGCACGTGTCTCTCTCCCTTTAAAGCTCTTGCTCAATCTCTCACCTCCACTGAAACTCTCTTGCTTTGAAACTCTGTTCAAGAAACCCTAATCTCTCTCCTTCCTCTGAAAAATGGCGTTCCCCATTAGCTTCGAGAGCTCCTCGACCTTGACCCAGGGCAACCAGACACAGGGCACAGCCTTGCAAACAGCCACAGCCCTGTTTGCACCTACACAATTTCTGACGGCCCTCATGGAAGGTAAAAATACTGAACCTCCTCGATCCATTGCCTATAAACCTTTTGGGTTTTTGAAAAGTATCGACCTTAGAACAGTGAATTTGAAATTGGAAGACATCCCGTACAAATTTGGGTGGGAATTGATTTTGTTTGGTGAAACGGGCGCATGTCAACCCTAAGAACTTGTTGGGGCATCTAAAGAGAAATTGGGGGCTTTAGATGAACTTTTTCTGTTGGACCATGGGTTAGATGACATCAACTCGTTTGGGCTGTTTCCTGAGCAGGAAACAGGGTCAGAAACAAGGCCTGAAGTTTTTAAGGAGAACCTAGGGGAGGATTTGTCAAGAGAAGAAGGGGGAAGTAGTGGTCAACTGGAGGAGGCCCCTGCCAAAACTGAACAAGCCACACTGGTACCACCAACCGGTGAGAAACGCAAACGGTACAAAATTATGGCTAGGCGTACTAGAATGCCAAGAACACAACCACCATCAAGGCCTAAAAGCGGCCAGACTGAAGAACCCTCAAAAAGTAAACCCCTTGCCAAACCAAAACCACAAATCCCCTCTTCGGCCAAACCCACAAACAGACCCACAAGAAAATCAGCCCGAATAGCTTTTCACTCCACTCCTCATCCTGCCAAACAGTCAGCCCCTGTTGTTGAGGAGATTGATTCCTCCTCTGAGCCTTCATTAGATAGCGACACTGAGAACACTGCCTTCAAACAGTGCACGCCCGTGTTCTCAGAGTCCTCAGAGGATAAGCCTCTTCCTATACCAAAACCATCACCCCTCAAAACTCCCAAGAGAAAAGCCTCCCTCAAATATGCCTCCACCCAAGACCCTCCTACTGAGCCCCAACCTAAACGAGCCAAGAAATCTACCTTGTCTGCAATCTTAGCCAAACTGACCTAATTGATTCAGAGACGAGTTGTCAAGGGCAAAATTATAAATGTCAAATATTTTGAGAAACAGGGATTGGGGGTGTTTCTGCACAAGCTGCATGCACAGGGGTGGTATGAGTTGTTTACAAACACCCAGCTGGGGTGTTCTATGCATGAGTTGGCAGAGTTCTATGCCAACTACACTGTCACCGAAGGAGTGGTGACAAGTATTGTTAATGGGAAGCAGCTTCGCTTTGAGGCGAAGATATTAGGGGACATTCTGGGGATTCCCTCCACAGGCTTTGATATATATGTGAGGGAAGACAAGACTATTCTAGGGACAGCCAGGCTGCTGGAACTCGCCCAGAAATTTAGCCAGCAACCAAGCCTGCAAACACCCAAGTCTGTGAAGAAAGGGGACATGACATCGCTCCATCAATTGCTATTTTGGTTTATCATCAAGAATGTCATCCCCAGAGGCCAGGGTCGAAATCTTGCTGATGCTATAGATCAGTGTTTGATGGATCTGATGGACACGGAAGGGCAAATTAACCTTCCTGCCATCATGATTCGACATATTGCAAGAATTGCAAACACCTCTAGGGAACATGATCTGGGATACGGTTTCTTTCTGACTAGTGTGTTTGAGCACTTTGGGGTGACACTGCAGAAGAAGGTGGGTGCTCAGTTCATTGATGAGATCGGGAGTAACACCCTTATGGGGTGTGGGTATGCTTTGATTGAAGGGTCTGCCTCAGAACAGGGGACCAGAACACCCCGTCCTCCTGTTCCTGGCAGTTCCTCAACCAAGCTTGAGGCTGCTTTGGAAAAAAACTCTCGCCTCAGTACTGAGTTTAACGCTGTAAAGGCTGCCCTGGACGAGGAAAAAGCTCTAAATGCAAAATGCCATGCAGATCTCCTCGCCCTTCTCTCTTCACTTTCAGCAAAATTTTCTCCTTCTGCTCCTTGAACATCCCTCATGAGCTGTTCCCATCTGTTGTTCTCATAGCCTGTTCTCACTTTTCTTGGTGAATCAGTTTGTACTCTGTTGCACTCTTTTGATGAATGACAGGATATCTTGTTTTTTGATTGGCTTTGCCTTGCTTGCTTTTTGTTGTGAATTGCTTGTGTGTGACTAGGATGGCCAATCTCATTACCGTACCAAAACACTTGAGTGTATCGCCTGTTGACTTTCCTCCATTACCCAAGTGGTGGTGATAGCAAACACCCTCTGTTTGACTGTTCGCCCCTACTTTTTAATGATGCCAAAAGGGGGAAGATAAGTTGACCAATATTGTTTTAGTTCTGCCATGGACGAGTTAATTTTCTTACAATCTTTTCGATACTAACTGCTTCATGTGAATTTGAATAATTGGTACAAATCACTTAAATTGCCCTTGAAAGTCAATATGGTCACTTGGTTTGTCATCATCAAAAAGGGGGAATTTGTTAGAATGTATAAAGTTTTGATGATAACAAATCCAAGTGTTGTTGTTGTTGCTCCAAACAGGCTTTCCAAACAGGACCTTACTGCTGTTCTTAATGTATTAAAACTGCTTGACTAATGGTTTATCAAGAACAGGTACTCAAGTTAGCAATGTAAGAACACCTGTGAGGAACAGGCTCTGTGAGGTGTTTTGAAGCATATCCTGAGAAGTGTTTGAAACATAAGATATGTGCAGCTGTGACAAACAGGTTCCGTGCGGTGTTTGAAGCATATTCTGTGAAGTGTTTGCAGCAAAGTCGTTCTACAAGATGACTAGTGGTTACAACAAGATGTCTTGATTTGATTTGGTTTTATATTTTTAGACTCTTGTTAATATGCCAATTAGAAAGCTTTAATTTACCACTCACTGGAAACGGTTTTGCTTTTCGGAAAATATTTCGGATCACCCTTCAAAACAACCCTGGAAATAGGGCGATCAGGGTGTTTCCAGAATAAGCTGCGAAAAACTGCTTTGCACGATTTTTATCTTTTGGATTTTGAGCAGCTTCTTCAAAGATTTGCAAGAAAGATTTTTCTATGGAGTATCTTATTCTTTACCCTAAAAAACGGTTATCAAAAATCTTAAGGGATTTGCAAAATCTTTTTGAATAAAAAGAATATCCAATTTTTGGCAAGTGGATAAGGTAGTTGAGAAAAACATGGGCTAGCTGCTGAAGAACACTGCCTTATGCACGCAGTTCAGGAAGTGTTTTCAGCTCATGTCACCTTACCTCTTGTAGCTAAAGGATTCTATTTTCTCTAGGATTTTAGTTTCCAAAAATTTCAGAAATAGTTTTTCCATCCCTTGTAGGTAAAGGATTCTATATTCTTCAGATTTTTTAGTTTCCAAAAATTTGATGAATTGTGTTCCAAGCACTATAAAAGGCGGCTTCTTACAATCTTGGACACATCGGTTTTCAAAGAGAAAAAATCTGAGTTCATGAGCTAAAACGTTTGAAAAGAAAACCGAGCCTTGTGAGTGAATTAATTGAGCTTTCAAAGTTGGCATACTAGGACTTCATTGTACCCTATATTAGCTTAGTTGAGAAGCATTGTAATAGGGTGTTTTTTTCTTTACATTCTTCTTTCACAAGAGTGAGTAGAGTGTGTGTCCAAATCAAGGGGATTTTGGACGTGGGGTAACTTGTCTTAGGGAAGACAGGTTACGTGTATTACAAGTTGTAACAAGGTGTGTTACTATTGTAACGTGTTTAGCCCGTTTAGTGAAGTGTGCAAATCCTACAGGAGGTAGGTCGTGGTTTTTAACCTCAGTTGGGCTAGAGGTGTTTTCCACGTAAAAATCCTGTGTCCATTATTTCCGTATTCAATTTTGTTGGATTTTCGCTTCTGCTTATCTCAGAAACAACCTGTGCGAACAGGGTCTAAGACTGTTTGTCAGCAACTTGCGAAAATCGGACACCACAATTCACCTCCCCTCTTGTGGTTGTGTACTCTCTAATTCAACACAAACCAAAAACCCTAATCTCTCAAAACTCAAGCTTCTCTCCAAGCTCCAATGGCGACTTCCAGAAGCAGTTCCTTCACCTCTGTGAAGCGCAGCGCCACCACCTCTCAAGCTCCGGTCTCGAAGCGCACTCGCATGGCGTCACCGCCAGCCGCCTCCACTCTGCCCGTGTTAGTCGCGATAACTCCGGCGTCATTTGGAGGTATGGGGTTCGCATCTTTGCCACCATTACCATTACTTACGAAGACCTTTGGATTTTTAAAGTGTGTAAATTTGAGCTCAGTGGGGCTAGGGTTGACTGATGTGTCATCCGAATTTGGGTGGGATTTGATCTTGTTCAAACCATTTTTTGAGCAATTTGGGGTTAAGGCTCAAATCGAGATTGAAGGTGATAGGTCTGGGTTGGCCGAAACAGGTTCAGCATCTGTTGCTGACCTGAGGAAACCTCAAACTGAGCCCACACCTGTGTTTGAGGATAGATTAGATGATTTTTCTGAAAGGGTTGCGGACATAGATTTAGATGAGGAGCCAGAGACTCCCATTGAAATTGTTCAAACCAAGCTAGTCCAAAAGCTCCAAACCAGTGAGGGCCCGAGGAAGAAAAGAATTAAAGTGCCTACAAGACGAACAGATCTCCCACTTGTTCACAAATTTAAGGTTGTTCCCTATTTGTTCACCTCTCCCCACAACCAAAACCACCTACATCCAAATCTACTCCTAAACCATCCCGAAAATCCTTCAGACTAGCCTCCCAGCACACTTCTCGACCTTCAAACCCAGCTGGTGCCTCCAAACAGGAGCCTCCCCTGGTTGAGGAGATTGTTTCCTCACCAGAGGGTTCCCCTGTCAGAGACACAGGGAACACTCCTGTAGAACAGGGCTCACCTGAGATCCCAGTGGTTGGCAAAGGCAAAGCTCCAGCCGAACCTACATCTGAACAGACCCCACCAACCCAGCGATCCACCTCCAAGAAGACTATTTCTAAGAGGAAGTTTTCTTCCAAACAGGGCCCTATTGAGGATGAACCTGAAGAACCCAGCTCCAAAAGGGCAAAGAAGGCGGCACCCACTACTTCAAAATTGGCCCAATTTCTTCAGAGAAGTGTGGTGTCGGGTAAAATCGTAATGGTGACATACTTTCAGGAGCAGTGTCTGGAAGTGTTTCTGGACAAGGTCAGGGCCCAGGGGTGGCTGGAACTGTTTGCAAACACCCAACTGGGGTGTTCTGTCCCGGATTTGGCCGAATTTTATGCGAATTGCAATGTCACCAATGCTGTGGTGACCAGTGAAGTTAATGGGAAGCAACTGAAATTCAATGCCAAAGATCTGGGTGCAATTTTGGGTGTTTCTGTTGAAGGTTTTGATGTGTATGTCCGGGAGGACAAGACCGTGCTCGGGACAGCACGGCTGCTGCAATTAACTCAAACACTGAGCCAGCAAACAAGGTTGAAAGCCCCCCAGTCCGTCAGGAAAGGTGACATGACTTCTCTTCATCAATTGCTCTTTTGGTTCATTATTAAGAATATCATCCCTAGAGGTCAAGGCTGCAATCTTGCGGATGCTATGGATCAATGTTTTATTGACCTTATGGATAGAGGAGAGCAAATTAACCTCCCAGCAATCATGATTCGCCATATCTCCAGGATTGCAAACACCTCAAGAGAACATGATCTGGGGTATGGTTTCTTACTGACTCTTGTGTTTGAGCACTTTGGGATTTCACTGCAGAAGAAAGTGGGGGTGCAGATAATTGATGCAATAGGGAGTAGCACTCTAATGGGGTGCGGGTTTAAATTAGTCAGAAGAGACCAAGCAGCTTCGAAACAGGGCCTTGAACACCCTTTCCCCCTGTTCCTGGTTCTTCCTCCAGTGAGCCTTCTGTTGATGCCTTGCTACTGAATCAATCCCGGTTGAAGACCGAGCTTGCTGAGGTTCAAGTTGCTCTTGGTGAGGAGCAGGCTCTCAATGCCAAGCGCCATGAGGATCTCATGTCGATTTTTTCAACTCTCTCAGCCAAATTCTCTTCTCCTCCTCCCTGAAACAGCTCTACCCCCTGATTCCTTCCCTGTTCTGTCTTCCCTTCTTTCTCATTTTTCTGCCTGTTCTCGACACTGCTCTGAACTGCTTGTTTTTGCATATTATGATAAATTGCGGTTATCCTAATCTTGGTTGGCTATGCCTTGCTTGTTTTCTTAAAATTAATTGTTTGTGCGTGACTTGGATGCCAATATCATTAACGTACTATATAATTGAGTGTATCGCAGGTTGTCTTTCCTCCATTACCCAAATGGTGGTAATTGCAAACACCCTCTTTTAACTTGTTTGCCAATATTTTTTCGATGATGCCAAAAGGGGGAAGATAGGGATGACCATGTTTGTTTTATTTTGACTTGGGTTCAGTTGACTTTCTTAAATGTTTCGTTGCTTTTGTTTGCTCTTGTGTGACTTGAATATTTGGCACTAACTGATTTTTGTTTTCTTATGAATGGTCAATATGGTCATTTGGTTTGTCATCATCAAAAAGGGGAAAATTATTGACCCTATCCTTATGTAATGTAAGGTTTTAATGATAACAAACACAAATGTAATATATGCTTGAGTGTGTTGTTCAAACAGGTTCCAAATATTGTTTGGAATACTTTGAAATTGCTTGGTTAACAATGCTTAAGAATAGGTCTTAAGAACATGTCCTCACGATCAGTTGGCTGGCAAGACTTTCCAGGAAATAGTCTTAAGAACAGTTCTGCGAAGTGTTTGGAGCAGCAAGTTGTTTTACTACAAGATGTCTGGTTGATTCAACGAGAGTCTTGGTTTGTTATAGGTTTTATCTTCTTAGATTCTTGTTAATATGCCAATTAGAAAGTCTTGATTTAACACTTACTTGAAATGGTTTTGCTCTTTGAAAAATTTCAGAACACTGTCTCAGAATAGTTCTGAGAATAGGGTGTTCAAGGTGTTTTCAAGCCAAAACTGCAAAACTGATTTTTCACGAATTCTTCTCTGATTTTTTGGCTAACGTCTCTGAGATTTTTGAGCAAGATT
>JAKOGI010000741.1:165000-370000 GCA_029747015.1 Carnegiea gigantea
CAGGCACAAAACCAAATCCCAGAACTTCTGCTCCTAAAAAACTAAGTAACAGCAGCACCTCTGAATGCCCACCACCATTCAATCATTTACCTTTGGCAGCCTTTGGGGTTGATAACCTACTGGATTTTAATGTTGGATCTCTGTGCAGAGAACCTGAATAGGAGGTTGAGGAGAATGAGTGGGATGATGGTAGGGAGACTGTAATTTCTATTATTGGAGCTCATGCTAAGGGGGGTAGGGTTATTGTCATTTGTGTTGACGATAACCCAGCCTCTGATGATGATAGTCAGGATGAGGATTTTGGGGAGGGGGTGGTGAAGAGACTGGAGATGTTAATGACAACGAAGATGTGTTTTTAGATAAGGAGAGTAACAACAGTGAATCTGGAAATGATGAGCAACTAGATGTTGATGTTGAGCAGAGGATGCAGTTGGGAGCAGAAATTATTGATAGTGATGAAAATAGGGATCTAGTTGTGAACAAAATGGCAAGGACTTTAAGGCAAGGAATCCTATGGACTAGAAATAGGGATGGTAAGGTTAGTTTATTGCCTTGTTACATTTTCACTTGTAAAGAGGACTTACTCATAATCATGAGAGAGTTCTATATTCAAGAAGGCTTTACATTGCAAAAGGTGAAGAATGAGAAAACTAGGTATACTCAGAAATATACCAATCCAAGATGCACTTGGAGAATTCATTGTAGTGTGCTAGTTGATAAGACTACTTGGATGGTGAAAGCACATAGTGGAAGGCACATTTGTGTTAGACCTAACTAAAATAGATGGTCACAGCTCCCTGGATCAGTAAATTTCTTCTTCCTTCATAGCTGCCCCAAAAATAAATGCAAAAGAAATGCAAGAAATTGTGATGGGGAAGTATGGAATTCATATTCCAGATCATACATGTTAGAGGGTAAGAAAAATGATGAAGGATGCTATTAATGGCAAACATGAGGTAGGGTACAAGTACTTGGCACATTACACAGAGGAGTTCAAAGCCAAAAATTCAGGGTCTGTTACTTTTATTACCTGTGCTTACCAAGGGCCTGCTAAGAACCCAATGTTCAAGCACATGCTCATCTGTATTGGTCCTTCAATTGCAGCATTCAAATAATTTTGTAGGCCTTTGATTGGGATAGATGCCTGCCATCTTAAAGGGTTGTATAGGGGAGTGTTACTCACTGCGATGGCTCTAGATGGCAATAATGGATAGCTCCCATTAGCATATGCTGTGGTTGAGAAGGAAAATAAGGAGTGGAGTTTTTTTCTGTCTGGCCTAGTAAGAGCTCTTGATGCAGTTGAGAACCAGTCCATGTATACAATAATTTCTGACAAACACAAGTTAAGCTTGTGTTGTTTTCTTTGTAAATTGATTTATAATATAGGCTATTTTACTTACTTGTTCATTATTTTGTTGTGCTTAAGGAATTATGAAGGCCTTGAGAAATGCTATTTCTACTACTTTAAGGAGAATATGTGTCATCCATTACTACAAAAATTTTGTTTATCCAGGTAAGCCTAAATGGTACATACTCATGTTTTTTACTTCATAAAATTAGGATTGTACATCAGAAAGCATTAGTGGAGAGAACTATTGTTCACTTGTTCGGTGCATGGTTTCATGTCTTTTTTTACATTGCTGCAAATGCCTATACCCCATTTGTACATGAGAAAGTAATGAAAAAAATCAGGCAGAAAGACCCTAGAGCTTATCATTGGCTGAGAGACAATGAAAAGTTAGAACTGTGGGTTAGGTTTAAGTTTGATACCAATCTTAATGTGATGACAATACTAACAATTTTGTTGAAAGCTTCAATCATGCAATTGTCAAGTTCAGAGGTTTGCCTATCTTAACTGTGCCTGAGAAAATCAGGAAACTCATTGGGAGTAGGTTTGTGAAGAGATTTGAAAAGTCATAAAAATGGAATGGCAGGCTTGCTCCATATGTGCATAAGAAGTTGCTTATGACAGAGATGGACAGTAGGAACTACATATATCCAGTATATGCAGGGCAAGGAGAGTTTGATGTGACAGAAGGGCATACCAACTTCACGGTGAGGTTACAAGATAAGTTTTGTAATTGTAGAAAATGGCAACTTACAGGCCTCCTTACAAACATGCTGCAAGGTGCATTTTTAGGATGAAGCAATAGTTGGAAGATTATATTGAAGATTGCTTCACAGTGGAGAAATATAGAAATTTCTACAACTAGATTGTTCATCCTATTGCAGCTTCACAAATGTGGGAGAAGAGGAATTTGCCTGATTTAGACCCACCCTATGCTCAAAGAAAAATAGGCAGGCTACGAGAGCATAAAAGAAGAGAGTCTTTGAATACCCCTTTACCTAAATCTTAGTCACAACAACTCTTACACAAAATACTTAGGTCTGGCACTACCAGGTATAAGTTTCACCTCTAATTTTAGTTAATTAACCTTACCAATATGTGTTCACTAGTATCATTTGTTTTATTATTATAGGTGTAAAACAAGCAAGCACCTTGGCCATAATGCTGCAACTTGTGGAAGGCCAAGAGATGAGCATGGTAGATTGTTAACCAAAAGAAAGAGAATACCCATAGAAGGAAGAGTTCCAAAACCTCGGGGTAGGCAAAAGAAGCAAAAGCCAGCCACTTTAACACCAACATCCTCCATAACAGCAGCAACCCAAGTAGGTCCTTCCACCCAATGCAACTAAGTTGGAGCATCCCAAGCAACCTGACTCAGAAGCATCTGAAGTAGCAAAATCCTGTACCAGTCCTCTGCTTACTATGTTATATTTTGTAGTGGAAAACTCCTTAACTTTACCAATCTTTCTGATGTAAGACAAAGTATGTTCCAAGAGTATTGTGTTGCTAAGTTATTTGTAATTATCATGCGATAGGGTACAATTGGTTTGATAATGTAATTACTTTACTTCAACAAAATGAACTACAATGTGTTCCAGATAAAATATGTGTTCACCAGAACAATAATTGAATCGTGTCATTCCATGATAACAATATACATTTAGCTCCATCACATTAGCAAGTGAACTTCAAACTACCATCACAATGACAAGCGCTACAATAATACCAATTAAGAGCATGTACACAACACTTTACCCCTTCTCAATAAACTTAATTAGCATTCTTGACTCTAACAACTCCTTATTGATTTCAGTCAGTATCACTATAATCCTCTTCTCCATCTCATTGTCATCATTAACCCACTTCAAGAACTTATCACACCATAAGCACTTTATGTATTCCCTTCCCGAGTTGTGGTGAATAGGACACTTTCCTAGTTACTTGCATATGGCATGTTGGACATATGCAGTCATCATCAAATTCACTTAGCTGATTGCTCATAGAGGATGACATTCCTTTCATTTCAACTTCTTGCCCCTTCCTGGGGGAAAAAAAATCAAGGTAATGTCAGCCAAATCCATGAAGATGTAGCAGCAGCAGTAGTAACAAGGGATAGAGTACAATGCCCCTTTCCTTGAGCACTAGAATGCAAACCACTCCAAAATGCAGCAGCAGTAGCATGGAGAAGGACGGTGAATGTGAAGCATGTATGCTTAGGAAAGAGGCCAATGTAAGGAGAATAAGGAAAGCAAGGGGAAAATAGAGCACTGGGGAAGGAAAGGGAAGACCGAAATGAAGGAGAAAGAAAATGGTTAGTGGATGTATTTATAAGAAAAACCCCTTGACCGTTGGAAAATAATTGCAAGATTTAGATGTTCAGGGGTAATTTTGGCTTTCCACTTCAAAATTCAAATTCACCGCTCAAACAATGGGAATGATAATGTCACAGACCGGAATTGGGTCATACAAATTGTTTCACCATTATTTAAGGTACCCCAAAATTAGTTTTAAAAACCAAGGGTCTTTAAAATAGTTTCCACATAAGTTAGGGTACTTTTGTGTAGTTGTTTGCTTAAAAATCTCCTCTTCTGCTCCTTAAAGCACTGCACACATAGAATATACTCATGCCTCATTGATTGTACCAAAAAATGATCTCCCACAATCACGTCTTTTAATAGTCCCTCACATGATTTTCACACTCAAACTCCTTCCCCTTAGTAAGCTTCAAGAATTCTGAGGGTTTTGTCTAGTTTTTCGTTACAGCGATTAAAAGACCAAGGTGAAGGCAAGTTGTGAGGGGTTATTTCGTTGCCAGGTTTGGAGAGAAGAAAATAGGTCATGGAATGGGTTATTTTTTTTTTATATTTTTTTGAAAATCATCCTTCCGTTGTTCAAATGAGCCACAAAGGCAGTACATTACAATGGGGGAGGGGAAATAGAACTTGAGGCCTAATATACTCAGAACCTCAATCTTAACCACTTGGCTAAGATCTTATCGGTCTCATCCTTTCAATGTATACACTTGCTGAATAATATTTTTAATTGGTTAACTAGCTTTAACTGGCCTTGGAGCGTTGGAGCAACGATAAGGTTGTCTCCGTATGACCGAAAGGTTATGGGTTCGAGCCTTGGAATTAGCCACTAAAAAACTCATGTTAGACTGCCTACAATTCACCCTTTGGGGTGGGGCCCTTCCTCGGAGCCTGTATGAATACGGAATGCTTGTGCACTTGGCTGCCCCCTTTTTTTAACTGGCTTTAACTGGTTTTTAACTGGTTAAATTGGTGTCTTAATGCCTAATTTCCAAGCTAAATAGCATCATTAAGGGAGAAAAAAACTTACAGTTGCATTTTTTGCCAATCACTCTTGCAAGAATAATTTAATTATTTAGTATTTAAACTATTTAGGTTCTTAACCTTTAGCTATTAATTTAGTCCGGTTATAAATTTGAGTTACTTTTTAGATTTAAAGATTTAAGTGAGTTAATTAATATTGTTGATACAATAATTTTCTTTAACAAGATTGACCTTCTTACAAAGTTTATATAAGGACTTTTAAATGTATATCAATTGGTTAACACTTTACATAGACATAATATTAACATAACTTCTATTCAAAAAACTAAGTGGGTGGGAGCCTAAACAAGAGAAATTAGTGGGTATCATCTCTAATATTTAGGGGGTTTGATAGAGTTAAAAATGGTGTTGGTATTATGGTAGATAAAGAGTTGATTGACCAAGTTGTAGAGGTGAGGCATAAAAGTGATTGCATTGTGGCAATTAAGTAGTGGTGAGGTCAAAAATCCTCAATGTGGTAAGTGTTTATGTGCTTTAAATAGCTTATCAGGCGATATTAAGAAGTCATTTTATGAGGATTTGGATGTGGTTATTCAGAGTATACCTCACAATGAGAAACTTTTCATCGGAGGAGACTTTAATGGGTATATCAAAACAAAAATGGACAACTATGGTATAACACATGCAGGTTTCGGTTATGGGGAAAGAAACAATAGAGGGGTGTCGATTCTAGACTTTGTGATTGAATTGATGATCATCAAGTCCCTTTTTAAGAAGAAGGAGGAGCACTTTGTGACTTTTAATAATAGCATCACAAATACTCAAATTGAATACTTTCTAATTAGAGTGAACAATGATACTGACTGAGCATTTAGGGACACATCATAGACTACTCGTCATAGATATGAAGACTAGAAGTTCAAAGAGGAAGGAGAGAAATGCTAGGGATCTTAAAGTTAAATGGTGGAATCTTACTTGTAAGAATGTTCCTAGGCTATCAGAGAAGATTAAAGCAGAAGGGACTTGAAAACAAGCAGAGGATACAGATATAATGTGGGAAGTAATGATAGAGTGCATTAAGAGGATGGCTAAGGAAATCGTAGGGACCCCTAAAAAAGGTGGAGGCAGAATAAGTGAGGCTTGGTAGTGAAATGAACAGGTGAAATAGAAAATTAAGAAGGAACGGGATACATACGTTATTGTAGTCAATAGAACTACTAATGAGGAAAAGAGGTTAATAAAGTTAGTTACAAGATTACCAAAAAGGTAGCAAAGAAAGCTATTACTATTGCTAAGCACAAGGCTTATGAAAGGTTACCCTAAAACCTTGACAGTAAGGAAGGTAAGAAGGAGCACTTTAAGCTACCAAATGTTAGGGAAATGAGAACTATAGGCTTGGAAAATATAAGATGCATCTAAAATGAAGATGGTAAGGTCCTAATAGAGGAAGCAAAATTCAAGGAATTATGATGAAGTTGCTTCTATAAGCTTTTCAATGGTGAGATGAAGAGATGAATGAGAATTGCTATAATCTTAAGCAACGATGTCGTGAGGGGCAATCAAACTATTGGTCCTACAGTCATATCAGCAAAGATGAGACTAAAGATGCCTTCAGCAAGGCGAAGATTAGAAAGGTTGTGGGCCTAGATTGTATTCATGTGGAAGTTTGGAAGTGTTTTGGGGAAGAAGCACTAAACTGGTTAGTGAAGCTATTTAATGTCATTTTTAGGACTGCAAACATGCCCTATGAATGGAGAATTAGTACAGCCATCCCATTCAGTAAGAGCGAGGGTAATATTCAAAATTACAGTAATTATAGAGATATGAGATTGTTTAGTCGCACTATGAAGTCATGGGAAAGGGTGATTGAGAAGAGATTAATGAAGGATATATCAATTTCGGAGAATCAGTTTGTCATGTAGATTGACTACATATTCAATTCATCTCATAAGAAGGCTCAGTGTATTATATAGGGATATGAAAAAGGAATTCCACATGGTGTTCATAAACCTAGTCAAAACAAATCATAGACTAAAGCGTGAGGTGTTATACAGATGCCTAGAGAAGAAAGAAGTGTTGTTTGTTTATATCCAAGTTATTAAAGATATGTACAAGGATATAAAAACAAGGGTTAGAACCTTATGAGGGAACACTAATAACTTTTCAGTTGACATTAAGCTCCATCAAGGATTAGCTCTAAACCCGTTTCTTTTCACTATTGTTATGGATAGGCTCAACGAAGGGATTCAAGATAAGGCACCATGTTCTATACTCATTTGGAAATGATATTGTCGTTGTCAATGAATTGAGAAAGAAGTTAATAACTTAAGGTGATGGAGGCATTCCTTGGAGTTTAGAGGCTTTAAAATAAGCGTATCAAAGACTAAATACTTAAAATAGGGATTCGATGGAGGGAAAGAGGGCAGTGAAGAAGTCACTATTGGTGGTGTGCCAATACAAAATGTTGAGAAAGTTCAGATACTTGGGTTCAATCATTTAGAATAGAGGAAATACTAACAAAGACAATAATCAATATAAAAAAGTGGGATGGCAAAGTGGAATGATGCTTCAAGAGTGTTTTGTGATAAGAAGACTCTTGTATATGCAAAGTTCATTGTTTAATACTTAGACCAATATTGTTGTATGGCTTGGAGCGTTAGGCAATCATGAAGACTCAAGTCCATAGGTTGATGAAAGTAGAGATGGTGATGTATGGCCATATGACATTGGATAGGATTACGAACGAAACGATTAAAGACAAAGTAGATAACACCCATAGAAGATAAGATGAGAGATACTGAACTTAGGCATTTTGGTCTTGTGAAAAGAAGGAATGTGAATACACATGTGATGAGACGTGAAATGATTGACCTTCTCGAATGTAAAAGAAGTAGCGGATGGCCAAAAAAGAGCTTGAATGAAGTGATTTGATTTGAACTTTTTATGATAAAATGAGTACATGAACAAGGATAAGAATCTATGGAGATCAAGATTAAGGTGGCATATTATAGGTAGCTTGCTTTATATCCTTCCTTTGGCTTTTGAATACAATGGGAATGTTCTTGCTTTGTATTGGCTATTCTTATGTCTTGGCCTTACTGCACTTTTGTGTGCTTTTAGTGGTCTGATCTTAGCAAGACTATCATTATCTCACCTTTCATTGGTTAAAGCACCTCACTTACTCTTCCTGTATTATTTTTTATTACTTTAATATCAATTTTAAATATATTTGATGTTATTTGATTAAGTACCTCCTGTGTATATTATCTTTTTCCTATTAAAAAATTTTAACTTCTAAAATTTTTTCATAAAAATAATTATGTGGGTTTCTTAAAATCGATCTCTCTATTAACAGAGATGTGTGGAGAGATAAATTTAACTACATCTGAATCTCTATATCCTGAAAAAGCAGGGCTTACACTAAATAGTAGTTGTTATTGTATAATTAAAGTTGGAGAAATAAGGTAGTAGAATGTTAATAGATGACTATGTAGATATTATATCTACCATCAATAGAGCCAAAAGTAACTAAACCTTCCAAAAAATGTTTCCAAGCTCTCCAAATAAAGGTTACTAAAATAAGATATTTAAGTGAGTCTTCTTTTTTTAAGTGAGTCTAGTGGCTTTAGAGTAAGTAGATCGAAAACTAATTATCTACGTTGCTGTTTCAGTGGAAAAGAAGATGCGAGGGGAGAAGTCAACATTAATGGGATGACGATATCAAATGTCAAAAAGTTTACATATTTAGGCTCGATTATTCAACAGAAAGGAGATATTGACGAAGATATTAACTATCGCATAAAAGTGGGTTAGCAAAAATAGAAGTATGCTTCAGGTGTACTGTATGATAAGAGGATGCCTGTAGGATTAAAAGGCAAAATTTATCGTATGGTAGTTAGACCTACTATGTTGTACGGATTGAAGTGTTGGCCTATAAAAAAGACACAGGTTCAAAGGTTAATGGTAGCAGAGATAAGGATGATTAGATGAACGTGTGGTTATACGAAAATGGATAGAATTAGAAATGGAGTAATTAGAAACTTAGTTAAAGTGGCTCCCATCGAGGATAAGTTAAGAGAAACATGACTTAGATGGTTTAGTCATGTGAAAAGGAGTATGAACACTCCAGTGAGGAGATGTGAGAGGATTAACATCTCCGAAGGTAAAAAACGGAGAGGACGACCAAAGAAAAATTTGGATGAAGTGATTAGAGAAGACTTGAAAGTTGTAGGGTTGACGGAGGACATGGTCCAGGATCGAAGACTATGGCGGGATAGGATAAAGATCTTATATCATAGAGAGTTAGCCTCGTAGTTGTCTCTCGGTTGTAATAGGGTAGGTTTGGTTGTGATTTTTCGTATGTCGTATTTGTATATAGGTAGTATATACATCTCAGAAGAGACATTGTTTGCATACCTCTATTTGTTAAGGTAAAGTACATTCCTCTGCTATGTTATACTTATGTTTACATAGTTACTACCACCTGATTTATTAGTACTTCTTAGCTCATTCCCTATTGTTTATCGTTAGTTTTTCTCCATAAATGTTTTTATAAAATCATTCTTTTATAAAAGGTTTTCACAAAATCTTGTTTTGCGGGTCTCTTGGAATCAACCTCTCTACGAGTAGGGATGTCGGTAGAGGTAACGCTGCCTACATTTGAATCTCCCTAAACCCCGCGAAAGCAGAACCCACACTGGGAGGTGTTGTTGTCTTCTTCTTTTTTTCGGTTATACTCACATCATGTCATTTGATAATAGGTTGCTAGTTAAGGCCTGGATTCATTAGAGTGTGCCCCTCTAGTCTTAAGCCTTATGTGGAGGCTAATAAACTTTGTAAGCTTATTTGATCATTCTTGAATGAGTATATTGTGTTTTATTTTGGACACAAAAATAAAAGTAGGCTACATGGAAGTTTGTAGCAAGACATTTAATCGTACTACAGAAACTTATGTTATTAACCCACTTAAATCTTTAACCTAAAAGGTTAACTCACTTAAATTTGACCGATAAAGACTAGCAATTGAAAGTAAGGACTTTAAATGTTTTAAATAGTAAACACTTAAATCTTTAACCTAAAAGGTTAACTCACTTAAGTCTGATCTAAAAAGGAAAATTTTACAATTTGGTACCTCTAGTTTTAGCCTATTCATACGCAGGACCTGGTTTTGAAAATCTTTACACTTTGGTACCCAATGTATATATTCAAGGGGTTCATTTTCATTTCTCAAACTCCACTTCAAGGAAGGTAAAAGTCCAACAAAATCATGCCTGGAAACATTCACTTCTGATTCCACTATATGAATTCCATGATGCAAGACACTTTAAGGAGTTTATGTTGAACTTCAAAGTGCCTTTTTCAAAAGGGATTTCCAAATGGGGATTAAGAGCATCATGCACCATGCCCATAAATCCTACTACTATTATTGAGCTCAAGGAAGGTTAAGAAAAGCTTAAGGAGGCCAAGTAGAGAGCCCTCACATGCAAGAAAGCCGTGGAGAAACCTAATGAGCTAGCACCTAGCTCATCCGCATATACCCCTAGTTTTGTCACGCTTTTATTTGGGCCAAATTGCTAATGGTCCTTACATTAATCAATCTTAAAGAATAAGCTTTCCAACAAGACCAACCACGTTTTATTTGGAGTTCATTTGGTCGGTCAACCTCAGCCCACAAAATCGGATATCAAACTACAGGTTAGTTTTGGGCAGTCTCTACTTTTTGGCCTATAACTTTTGAACGAATGATCTAAATGCTTTGAAACCACCTCCATGGAAACTACACATCCTAAGCTTTCCAATGAATCAAGAATCATCGAATTTGGATCAGTAACCAGAGAGATATGCCTGTTTGAAGTTGGGTAAGCTGCTGATGAGAAAGCATTAAATGCAAAACGCGTAAACAATGTGAAAATGCTCCCCATTTCGGCTCTTGCTGCTTTATGCCTCTTCCAAAGCCATGTATCCCCTCCTCTTGCAAGGCCAAAACATGTGGGAATTTTAGATTCATGCATTGCCCTTGCTGCTACGCTCATTTGACACCAACAACATCAAGGGACACACCTCTTTGGCTTTGATTCATCCGTATGCAGCATCCCTTGTATTCACTTACTTTCTTCACACCTTTTCATTTGTTTTCCTATGTCTTTTCATTTTGTAAGGCCTCTACTATATAAGGGCCATAGTTTAGAGTTATTTTAGGAAGAAAATTATTCATGAACTTTCGAATTAAGCAATACAAATTCAGCATTTGAGAGGATTCTCATTTGTGTGTTCAAAACCTGGTTCTATATCTTGATTGTTGGCAATCTCAAGTAGTGTTCTAGGTTTCTTATTCTCATCTAGGTGGTGATTAACTTCTGTATCCTAGATTGGGTTAAGGGATTGCCCAAGGTTTGGCTTGAGTGACTCTATTGGATTATCTCAAAGTCAAGTCTTGAACTATCCTTTTTACTTTCCTTGTTTTCTCAATTACAAAAACTACAGAAATACTTAACTTGGTCATTTGGGCTCTCTTATATATATATCATTTGGTATCATAGCTTAGGTTGCCTACTTGACTAAGCTTCTAAACCCAAACACATCCACAAATCAACCCCATACACATCAGATCCTACCATGAGTTCTAGCATGAGCATTAAAAGGTGTTCTAAGTGTCAAGGCTTTGGTCATGCACTCTCAGACTGCCCCAACAAGGAATTCATCACCTTGACCGAATGGGAAGCAGCCATGAAGGAAGAAAAAGAAGTTAGCTATCCATTTGTCTTAAATGGAGAAGGCCATTATCAAGAAAATAGTGACGTTAACTTTGATCTACCTCCCATCTTTGATGCCTATAATGAAGTAGATAATGAGGTAAATTGGAGCCTACCTCCAAGATTTGATGAGCATGAACCCAGCCCCATTCAACCTTTCCAAACCCCTAAACCACAAAAAGCCTTACAAAAGAATCCCTTACTCACTTCTCTTCTCCCAACCGAGTCTAACCCTAGTTTTTACCCTCCCCTTACCCTCTTTTATCAACCCCATGCTCATACTGCTCCTCAAAAGATGCCTTATGACTTTTTCCCTCAAAGAACCCCATTTCATAAAATTGACCTCTTTTATGAGAAGAAAGAAAACCCTTCGAGTTTGAGGACAAACTCCAAACAACTCGGGGAGAATAATGTATATATTCAAGGGGTTCATTTTCATTTCTCAAACTCCACTTCAAGGAAGGTAAAAGTTCAACAAAATCATGCCTGGAAACGTTCATTTCTGGTTCCATTATATGAATTCCATGATACAAGACACTTTAAGGAGTTTATGTTGAACTTCAAAGTGCCTTTTTCAAAAGGGATTTCCAAATGAGGATTAAGAGCATCATGCACCATGCCCATAAATCTTACTACTATTATTGAACTCAAGGAAGGTCAAGAGAAGCTTAAGGATCCCTAATGAGCTAGCACCTAGCTCATCCGCATATACCCCCAGTTTTGTCACGCTTTTGCAGCAAAATGTAATGAGCCAAATTGCTAATGGTCCTTATATTAATCAAGCTTAAAGAATAAACTTTCCAACAAGACCAACCATGTTTTATTTGGAGTTCATTTGGTCGGTCAACCTTAGCCCACAAAATCGGATATCAAACTGCAGGTTAGTTTTGGACAGTCTCTACTCTTTGGCCCATAAGTTTTGAACGGCTTATCTAAATGCTCTGAAACCACCTCCGCTGGAAACTAAACATCCTAATATTTTCAATGAATCAAGAATCATTGAATTTGGATGAGTAACCAGAGAGATATGCCTATTTGAAGTTGGGTAAGCTGCTGATGTGAAAGCATTAAATGCAAAACACGTGAACAATGTGAATGCTCCCCATTTCGGCTCTTGCTGCTTTGTGCCTCTTGTAAAGCCGTGTCTCCCCTCTTCTTGCAAGGCCAAAACATGTGGGAATTGTAGATTCATGCATTGCCCTTGCTGCTACACTCATTTCACACCAACAACATCAAGGGACACACCTCTTTGGCTTTGATTCATCCGTATGTAGCATCCCTTGTATTCACTTGCTTTCTTCACACCTTTTCATTTGTTTTCCTATGTCTTTTCGTTGTGTAAGGCCTCTACTATATAAGGGCCATAGTTTAGAGTTATTTTGGGAAGAAAATTATTCATGAACTTTCGGATTAAGCAATACAAATTCAACATTTGAGTGGATTCTCATTTATGTGTTCAAAATCTGGTTCTATATCTTGAGTGTTGGTAATCTCAAGTGGTGTTCTAGGTCTCTTATTCTCATTTAGGTGGTGATTAACTTCTGTATCCTAGATTGGGTTTAGGGATTGCCCAAGGTTTGGCTTGAGTGGCTCCATTGGATTATCTCAAAGTCAAGTCTTGAACTATCCTTTTTACTTTCCTTGTTTTCTCAATTATAAAAACCACAAAAATACTTAGCTTGATCATTTGGGCTCTCTTATATATACATCAGTACCTTCAGTTTTAGAACAAGTGACTCTTTGGTCCTTTTTATTTATAATTTAATCCTTAAACTTTTAGAAATTGCAGAAAAGCCCCTGGAAAGGGTTTGCTACATAAATAAACTATTTTTAGGGTTTTTTCTCAAAATATGTTTGATTTACCTTCTTATAATGACTTTACTGGTACTAGTTATCACAATCTACTAGTTATATCTTATATATTATACTTTTTGTGATTATAGGCCCACCATGCTCAACAAAAATAATTAAAATTTAATTAGAGAGTTTAAACCGTTACCTGAACTTAGTCGGCGCTGGATCTTGGCGTTCCTCTAGCTTTCAATTTACAGAGATTGCTAATCTCAACCCCACTTTTCTTAGATCAGGCACAGGACATATCTGTTTCATTTCCTACCTTAGACCTTAATCACTAATCAAGTCTTTAATCTTTTTCAAGGATAGTGGATCTTTAATCAGGAAATTATAATATTTAAGACATAAGGTTCAATTGGATAATGTTCCCTACTGAGAAACTTCTTTTATTGAAAGCTTTAAAATGGTTATATTATAGTGGGATGCTGAAGACAGACTTAAGCTCAGATCATTAGAGATGCTTGCTCTTAGAGAAATAGAGAAAACCAATCTCTCTTTTGCTCAAGTATACTCAAATGACCGTATTCCTTCTCAGTTCTCGACCTCTCTATTTATAGAGGGGATAGGGGTACATTGGATGCCCTAAAGGCTACAGTACATAAAGATTTTTCACATGGCAACAGTTGTCTATAGTACATTGACGGCTACAGTACACACTTTATTTTACAGACCAGACACTTGTCAAAATAGTACCATAATGGGGCAGCCTTTTCAGAGCCTTCAATGATGACAAGACTAATCATCATTATTGAGATTCTACATGCCTTCATCTCCAATTATATCTTCCAGACCATCATTATCTGGATAATCACCAAAATCTTTATTAATTTGGTTAAGATGCTCTGGATCATATTCTTCAAATAACTCAAGGAGATATTTTTTTCAATTTTCTGATAAGAATTTTCCAGCTCCAACATCAAAGAGATAATCAAAAATATCTTCGAATTCTACTCCATCCACTGTCATGTAATCTTTGAACTCATTACTATAGGCGAAAGTAGTGTTTCCACAATACATTAATGTTTTTCCTTTTTCAATCAATGCCCAACATTGATGATAAATGTTAAAAAATCCAATAGCCCTTACTAATGCAGGATCAGTAACTATATGTACCGGATCTCCATGAATTCAATTTTATCGTTGATCATTGGGATCATCGCAATCAACAATGTGGATAAGATAATGGGCGAGTTTGACTTTTCTATTTTCATATTCAATCAGACCGCTATAAACCTCTAAAGTTAGGTATCTGAGAACTGGAATTTTTGTTAGTCCCTCAGGAGATTTGAGAATCCAATGGAACCTTTTGAACATATATTGCTGGAACTTAGTTAAGGTTGAAAAAAATGGAAAATTAGGGTCTGAGACTTCTGATAATAAAGAACCATCCCATATTTCCAAGCTTTGAAGACAGGATCACGGGGAGATAATGAATTAGGTGGGAAACAAATGCCATCAACTCCAGATCTGTCGGGAAAATAGATCGTTGTACTCCAGGACTCCCAAATATCATACGAATAATGATGATAAAAGTTGACGCAAGCTGCATACTATTCTTTGAACCATTTTTCCTGGATATGAGAACTTATTTTTTCTTGAATATCATAAGGAACACAGAAGGTAGCTAATTTGTAATTCTAGAAGGGAACATCTTTGGGCTATTAGGAAGGTAGTAGAAAGTAAACCAAAGCGCGATCTACTTTTTGTATGAAATTCTAGATTATCAATAAGGACTTTACTAGAAGGCGTGACCCGTTCTAGTATGATTGGCATTTTATTAAGGATTTTCTCCTTTTCTGGCAGGAGGTCGGCTTTGATGATCACCATTGACGAGTTCTCAAGTTAGACTTTCTACCAGAGAGTTCGTCAATCCCTATATATATTTAATAGAGAAAGAAAATTGGTTAAGCTATAATTTCCAATGCAGGAGTCGCCCTTGCGCTTGCATATTTGATAAATTCTTTTTCACAAAACCAAGTATTCCTTTGTAATCAATTCGAATGAGAAAAGATTTAAGGGCCAAAAAGATTAAGAATTTTTCAATTTCCCTTACGACTGCAAGGATTTCTTTTTCCATTGTGGGATAGTTACATTATGTCTTATTAGAGCTTCCACTGCAGTATTTACAAAGTTTTTCTCCTTCTTTGATATTGAGTACTGCACTCTAGTGTTCATTGCTGGCATCTGTCTCAAGAAGTAAATCATCTTCTTCATTAGGCAAATTAAGAACAGGAAGATTTTTACATATTTTTTTGAAGTTCTGGACAATCTTTGAATCATTAGTGGTCCATGTCCAGCTAACATCTTTCTTGAGTTTTTGTTGCAATGGTTTTCTTAGTTTAGCCAAATCTTTAATTAAATCAGAAGCATATATAAGACATTCAAGGAATCTTTCTAGTTGCTTCCTGTCTTCGATTTTTTCAGGAAAATTTTTTATTTTTTCCAAAACGTGTTTTTGTAGAATAATCTGTCCACCTTTTATCTCCAGGTCTTAAAACTCAATTTCTTGTTCAGCATAAATGCACTTGTTTTTTTCAAGTATAATACCATGATTAATGCATCTTTGGGTGACAGCCAAGACATCGTCTTTGTGCTGCTCTATGATTTTGAAAAAGATAAGGATATCATCAATGTAGACTAAACAACAATGATTGAGGTCCTTAAAGATGTTATCTATTCTTCTTTGGAATATTTAAGGTGCATTTTTGAGACCAAATGGCATTACTATTCATTCATAATGTCCTTACGGGGCACTAAATGCAGTTAAAGGAATACTTTCCTTATCCATTTTTATCTGTCAATAACCACTTTTGCATTCCATTTTCAAGAATCAAGAGGCTCCTTGAATTCTGTTAAAAAGGACTATTTTGTTAGGAATATAGTAACTATCAAAAACAGTATTATCACTAAGTTTTTTGTAATTGATTACCATTCTAACTTTTCCTCTTTTTTTCTCAGCACGATTTCTTACCATGAAAGCGGAACTGGTGTGAGGACTCTTACTATTTCTAATTAATCCTTTATCCAGAAGTTCTCTGATTTCTTTATTAAACTCTTGAATGTCCTGGTAGGTATACACCATTTCTTTAACTCGGATGATAGTGTTGGGATTTAATAAAGTGATTTTAGCAAATGTTTTGTCTTTATCCCAAAATTTCAGAGGATTGTCAGAGTAGAGTTCTTTGCATAATTTTTCTTGTTGTTCAATAATCTTCTCTTTAAAAATAACTCGAGTAATGAGATTGTTAGTGCTACTTCTCGTTGTGCTGGCATTACCTTCTCACCATGCTGGTTACGTGTAAATTCAATTTTCTGATGAGTGTAAGCTTTACTTAATTTTTCAATAGGAATTGAGTGGCCATTAATTGTAAATATTATTTGATTTATGGCCTGGGTGCATGCAGAATATAATCTTTAGAAATTATTTTCAATAATCATATCATGAGAAGGTTGATCAGTAGCCCATAGAACTGATATAATACATTAAACTCCTCCTAATTCTATGGATAACCCTTCTATGGTTTCATTGTGGCTCATAACACTATTATCAGCTATTCTTACTTGTAAAGAATTTTTAGTTCTTTTCCACATAAATTCAGAAAATAATATTCTTTTTTCAAAGCATATAGAACAACCACTATCTATGTAGGCACACAGTTCATATTTATTATATCTCTCTAAACATACCTTTATCGGGATATAGATGCTATTAGGGTTTGTATTAGTAGCTTCATAGGATATTTTCATGGTTATATTTTTGACTAATTCATCCTCATAAATTGATTTACTAACAGTTCTAGTTTTGTATCCACTGACCTTTCTTTCTAGACTTGTTAATCAATCTAAACTGGACCTTGCACCTTCAAAACTCATTCTACTCATTTCACTAGTCAAGCTAATTATGTCATCTTCTTTAAGCTCTTCTTTAGCAGATGAAGATCCTTCTCCCAAATCTGACCTTATACTCATACTTCTTAATAATTGGGGTTTAATGGTGATTTCTCCTTCCATATCAATTTTTATTACATTTTTCTTATTAATTTTTGCAGGGTTGGCAAAGCTAGATATCCATGAACGGTCGATTTTTATATCTTGAGAGTTAGACTTAATTGTTTGGATTTTCTGCATCAGGGTAGGACATTCAAATTTTTCTGCCTCTATCATTGTTACCTTAATTTTAGGGTCTATCGTATTATCTAACTTGTAGATAATTTTTCAAAATATCCTTAACGGATATCCTCCTCTTTTCATGTCCATCCCGACTGTTTTGATCTTAAGTGATATGAAGTTTTTAGTAAATTTATCTTTTAGACTCACATAATATCCAGATCGACAGTTGAAATCTACAGACCCATTACATAAATTAGTTTTTATCCCTGTGATTATCTGATTATTAAATTTGGTATGCCTAATATCACACAGTAAAGCGTAAAGATCAATATCTTTACCATAATATTATAATGGAGTGATTTGAACTTGGACACTTCCGACATGGATGTACCTATATTTTTCATCTTTGTTATACTTAAGGATATTCTGTCAATTAATAAGATTAACTTCTCCAACGTCATACTCATAATCCTTTATCTTAAGACCTTTCATCATTTCACATACGTATTTGCTTTTTAATTAAAAAAAAGATTTTTTATAGATCATGTCCTTTTGGATTATAGGAAGAACCCAATCTCCGTTGACTTCTTCATGATCATTGTCTATCACAAACTCTTCACCTTGAATATCACCAAGGCTAGCCGAGCTACTTTTCATCATATGGCTAGTTCCTTTATAATCACTTTCTTCATATTCATTGTCCTCTATAATTTCAACAATTCATTTGTTGTTGCCTAGGGCTAGGTCTAAAGCCTCATCTTCACTAAGCTCAATATAATCTAGGCTTCTCAATGTTTCAATAAGTTTGTTATTCTTTCTGTTTTTGCATTGATTAGCATAATACCCTACTTCTCCACATGCCCAACATTTGCAGTTGTTCTTTTTTGCCAGGCAATAAGCAGCTTTCCTAAAAAATCTACATTTTTTAGGACTCGATTTGTTATAATATTTTCTTCTATATTTTTCACCTCTTTGCTTGTTAAAACTCTTTTTCATATAGAATTTTCTTTTTCTTCTTTTCTCATATTCTTTCCCCCCATGGGTGAGATGAATCCTAGTAAGTTAAGAACTGCTTCTTAATCTTCTTTTACTTTTGAAGATCAAGACATTGTTCATTGACCCATTTGCGCAAAAAGAAAATTCTTGAATCAAGGGTATCAATCACATCTGTTCGTTCAAACCATGCTATATATTTTTCATTAATTACAGAATTTATAAGATATGACAATTTCTCATAGAACATGCCAAGATTTATTTCATTATGCCTAATTTTGTAATAATATTGATTGAATTCTGCAATATAATTTTCTAGGTATCTCATATCTCATAGTTCTATGTTGTTAATTTTTCTTTGCCATTCTCGTGCTTTTTCTTTAGAAACAATTTTAACTCCGATGAATTCAGTTTCAATTTCTTTGCACAGACTTCTAAATATAATAACTGGTGTTTCCATCGTTCTTAATGTATTTTTACCATCTTCACTTAATGAATCATACCAATCAGCTACAGTGCTAGAGAAACTATGTTCAATATAATTTAGAAAATTTACCGCAGTCCATGTAGTATTTAGATTTAAGACACTGTTCATTCCTCTTTTCCAATGCTCAAATATTTCTTCTCTATTATGGGCTCCATCAACGTTTAAGATATATCCAATTTGGCTAATTGAGGTAAGGCCAATTTTTTCATAAGTGGTGATTTTCCTTGGGATGAACCCGAAGGAAAAATTACTTGTTCGACCTGTCGGAACATACCTCAATCTTAGGAAATGAGTGTTTCTTCTAGATGGCTCACTAAATTCTTCAGGTTTAGGAATGACATTCTTAACTAGATTAGTTTCTGTTTCACATAAGTTAATCTCTTCCCCAATTTCATTGATTTCATCAGTCATTTTATCATATTTCTTGTCAAGTTTTCTTCTAATTTCTTCTAATGGTAAAACATTAAGATCTCTTAATTTTATCAGATTCATCTGCTGATATATTTGTTCTTCTAGTTGGACATTATTAGTTTCTTTATTATCATCAGACATGATATCATATTTATCATTAATTGCGCTCATTATTTTGTTCAATTCTTCTGGATTTTGTTACTCATCGAACATTTTTTGTAGCTCTTCAAGACCATATTTTTCATACTCCATCTTCTTCTTCTTTCTTTTCAGTTGATTTTTCACCAATTGTTCTCCTCCTTCTTTTTGGATTTTTATCTCTTGTAATGGAAATGGAATCTTATTTTTTGAATTTTGAAAAGGATATTATGCTGATAAGGAGTGCTAATTCTAGGACTAGACTTTTCACTATGTCTAACTTCGTTAATAAGAGAAAGGTGAACAACTGCTAGCTGATTCTTAAGATCTTTTAGTTCAACCTTAATTTTAGTTAATTTAGCTTTTAATTCTAAAACTATATCAATGATATAGTTTAATTGAGGTGTTAATGAGATATTGCCTTCTGGTGAGTGGACAATGTGTGAATAATTAGGACCAGGGCAAGCAGATGATAGTTTAAGCATTGATCGCAACTAATCACAGTTAATTAGCTTAATTACTCATTAATTAGCTTAATAATCGCAATTATTTTTGTGCACATGGCTCTGATACCAGATGGAAGAGGACGTCGAGATCTATTAGTGGGCAAAAAACCACAAACACAATTTTAGATTTTTCGAAAGTAAGTTTTTAAGAATTGAGGGTAGATTTGCAAATATGAAAAGTTTAGAGACTTGAAAATAAATTTTTATTTATTCAAATAGTGACTTATCCCCCAAATGTAAATAGTGCAAAAACTCGATAATCTTGACAGTAAAGTTTTTAAAAAACTGGTCCTCAAAATGATTACACCAAAACTCGATGCACCCAAATATAAATTATCCCCTAAAAAGACTAGCAACTGAAAGTAAAAACTCTAATGGCTTGTTTGGTTCTATGTAATCGAAGTGGTAATGCAATCAAAATGATAATGGTGATTCCTTTACCATGCTTGGTTACCATTAAGGAATGTAGTCAAGATTGCATTGTAATCACATTTGCCTCAATTTATGCAATTACAATTACTTGACTTTTCTTAAACAATTGTAATTGCATACCTTTGAATCAAAGTCTACCCAACTATAAGATGTTATATTTGGGAACTTTCTCTCTCTTCTCTCCATTGTCTCTCATCTACTTCCCCTCTCTTATTACTTTGACACTATTATTTTAAAGGTTTGAAGCCCCCTTCAACCCTCTCTCCTCTCCACATTATATAACATTTAATCTAGACCATGATCGTATTATTATAACTGTATTTTTGTACATTCTAGACATTATGTTTTCTCTCTCTCTCTCACATCATCATCATCATCATCATCATCTTTTTTCTACTTGATAAACTTGAACAATATTACATTACTGTAATCTAGAAGAAATAGAGTGATATAGGTCTCATGTGAAACATCATAATCATGCTGATAAGATATTGAATGATAGTTATCAACAAAGTTACAAATAGTTAAAATAGGCAAAAATAAAATGCAAATTTAATTACAAGTACTTCACATCACGTGTAAAATTAAGTATTGTTTGTAGATGAATTTATTCTATTACAATTGTAAAAACTTTATAATCAAACATTGTAATGCAATTATTATTCCATTTCATTACACTAATAATTGCATTACATGGTTGATTCCATTGCATAATAATTGCATTACTTTCGACCAAACGCTACATATATACTTTAAATAGTAAACAATTAAATTGCGTAGTAATTGTGACAATGTAATTCTTAATCATATGAATCCAAGTTTTTGAAAAGCTCATTATATCCAAGTCTCTAAAAACTCATTACTCTATACACCTACATAAATAAAACCACACTCTAATTTAACATATCGTTTCGTTAATCTCCTCTAAATGCTATCAGCTTTATATCAAGTCCTTTATTTTTCACGGCCTTGCAGAACAGTTACCACCGATAAAATGCCCTAGAACAAAGGCATTTAGTTAAGGCTTGATAAGATCTGGCACCATAAATTTAAATCAATATATTAGGCGATTGGAGATCCCTTTACAAAAAAAGTTACATGAACTTAGAACTGCCTGTCGGATGTAATCTCCCTTTTTACATTTTAAGGAGAATGATGCATACATATAACCCACGACATCCTGCGTAGATGGAATGTAATGTCTACTCTAATTTGATATGCTAGTCTGACCAATGGCTTTGATGCACTTTTGGGAGGTTAGAGAACCCGCCCCCCACGTTGCCTTCGCCCCTGAAGATGAGGATTCCGTCCTCAGGGGAAAGCGCCCAAGGAATTCTGATCATATACTTGTGGATGCCTCCAAAGAATCCTTCGAACTTCTACTTCTGGGAGCTCATCTATGTCAGTTTAGTGTTGTAAGAATTGCAGCTCGGGCATTTATGTGCCAATACATTGTACTGCACTTCTGAATTAAATTCGCAATCGTTGCATAGAATTCGCACCTAAAAATGCCACAAGATCAACCAATTTAGAGTGCACAAAACAAAACTCAAGTATTAGATAAGGCAAGAGGTTGTCGAATTCACATTCGCATCATTCAAGTTGATGTCTTTTTGATTGCATGTGCTGCGTAAGACAATTTCAGATTCAGGTCAAGTTTCAATCTGTTATTAATTGGCTATAATTGTATCTTGAAAAAAGAAGCAACATTAGTCTGCTGCATAGTGCTTTTCAGGTTTAAATATAAAATAAATAAATAAAAGCGGGTCTCACTGTTTTAGATCCTCAGTATCAGTAAATCTTTCCAAGTTCCGGGATATATCTGTAGGGACTTAGCAAAGAGGTACTCTGGATTGGCTTCAGGCTAGGCTAGCAATGGTTGATGGAACATTTGCGTCAGGTTAATTTCTGTTCATGTCAAAATCATGTAGCCTTATGTAGGTTTATCCAATCATTTGGGGTTCGGTAGCAGGGTCCAGCATGAGAAGAGCACAACTGCTCCATAAAACAGAGTCACTTACCATCCTCCGGCACTCCTCTGGCAATGGTGGAGAAGCAACCTGGATTAGGGCAATATGAATAGGGGGAAAAGGTAAGAACATAGACTATACTACGTACCAAGACATGAAGCATCTACGCTACAAGGAATTATCATTGTGAGAAAGGATCCATAGACGTACCTTGTCATCTAGCTTTCTCCATACTTTTGCCATATCCCGAATAGACTTCAAGCAAATAGGACATGCATACCTGCATGATTATAGATATTAACTGGCTGAAAAGAACTGCCAGATCGGGTGAAACATCAAAATAGAAGAAACAGTAAGGCAAGTGCGAAGAATTACACTAAACAATTCACTCAGAGAACACAAAATAATAACATAATTATCTGGAGAAGCCACAAGACACCACCATAGAGGAATTTACAACCCCTCCCCATCCTCCCCTACATCCAACCCCCCCCCCCCCAAAAAAAAAAAAAAACACACCCCTGTTTCTTCAATCCTTGATTTCATCTGCTAAGATCACAAAGGCTTTTTAAGCTGCATGTCTGAAATATGTTCCACTTCAAAGGGCATACTAAAGTGCTCCTTCATTTATTTATTTTATTTTTTTAATGTTGTGGTTGATTCGATCTAGGTTTACCAAAGATATAATTGCACTCGAAAACTATCTCAACCCACATATATAAAGAAAATCTTAGGTAATGCTTCTGGGGTTCTCACCGGTAATGCTGCTCCATCTGTTTAGCGCATTCCAAATGCATTGTGTGTCCACAAGGTAGTATGCTTACATCCTTCATTGTATCAAACATATACTGCAGAGTTGTATCAGCAAAACCAATGTCAATGAACATCAAAATTTCCAACATATTGGAGTCCAATTTCCAAATCATTTAACCTCCATCATAGGCCTCCCTCTCCTGTACCTCCACCCATGCAACAACAACACTATAAATAAGAAAGAAGAGAATGAACAGAAAATAAAAAAGCAAAAGGAATATCGATGGGGAGCCTTACCTCACAACAAACAGGGCAGTTATGATGCATTGGGTTTTCCAAACACCTATGAGTTCCCTTCATAATCGTAGAGTAACAACAGCCTGGTAGTGAGGGTAGATGAGAGTCAGATATCTCACAGAGGTAACGTGGCTCATGAGAACTAGAGCAGGGCAATTTCAGAGCAAGGATCTTACAACAGGAGGAACAATGAAAGAAATTCTCTTCACCTCCAATCCTGCATTCAGCAGAGGATTAGTATGAACCAGTTTGCTTTTTTGATCAGTTTACAGAATGGAGGGTAAAGCAAGCAAAGAAGATACAAGTGATCTTAATTTGTTGCAAAAAGAATCTCTGCAAAGTTGCAGACGAGGTTTACTTGGATCAATAATGCCTATGTCTGAGCACGTTGAAAAATTAAAGTTTTGAATTGGGGAAATATTATGATTTATTGTGCATATTTTATGAAACCATGAGTCAGTCGCATTATGGTGAGAGCACTCAAAGGTTCATTCAAACAGAAAACATCCACAACAACTTGGTGCAGAAGTGGTCATATGACCCACTGAGTCGAATGAAAATGGAAATGTGATTTCATCCATCCAGTGCAACTAATCTGCTTCACAACAACTAGCAAAGAAACCATACCAATAACGCAGAGACTGCCATAAGCACAGTCCCTTTCCAACAATTATTCAGGTAAATTTAATGCAGTGCCTGATATCAGCACATGGGACAAATGAGGAAATTTTTAGAACAGGTCCAACAGGAAGGTTGACCATGTAACTTAGTTTAAGTCAGACCCATACCATGAAGTCCCACCTACGCAGTTTCAGATCTACAAGCCTTGCCTGTGAATTAAAAACATTACACAAATTAGTTTAATATGGTCCAAAGTAACTATTTTGGCAATTCAGGCAGGTTTTCAGCTTGGATTACAATAGACTAAAGCAAAATGCAGTTCCCACCTTTCTTTTGCTTCCTTCATATGGAGTAGTAGGCCGCCAATGGCTCTTCAATCAAGGGTCTGACAGAACAAGAATCTCTGCAAGCAAACCCCCCCACCCCCTGCGCAGCCAAAAGTAAAAAAGAAGAAGACAAGTTTGCCCAGACGAGATTCCCATGCTATGAATTTCAATTTGGATATGGATGGTAAAAAAGGGGAAGATAAGGAGGCATATCTCTCTTTCTCTCCCTCTTCCCCCTTCTTTCTCCTTTTTGGGTGGCTAAGAGGGATTTTTCGAAGAAATTGTACCGATGATGCTGTACAAGTGATTTAAACTGGAATCAGAGCAATGCACAATTGCGGCATGATTCCATTCCATTTTCTGACATGAAAAGCATTATAAAACACCAAACAAGATATCATAGATACCTGCAGATTCCACAGTCATGACAGTGATACTGCTTCTTTGAGACCTGCCAACCATTACAACCTCATTGCATTGGAACATGCTCCTTAACGGGAAGCAAAATCCAAATGTAGTTGAGTAAATCATGACACATAAAGCTAATACAAAACATATACTCACATCATCATCGAAGAACTTGCATAGTGCACAAAAGTACTTCCCCATACAAACCCCACATTTGATACAGTTGTGTTGAACCTGTAAGATACAGATAACAAACTGAGTCACTCAATTCATTCTCTTCTTCAGGCTCCCAGCGATAACATGTCTCAAACTACCACAGAAAACTCACATCTTGCTCTTCACTGCAGAGGGAACATATCACCTGAAAATCGTCAAAAGAGTTCATTACAACCACAGCAAAGAGAAAAGCGATGAGTAATAATCAGAACAAAATAAATAAAGATGCCTGGCATTTACAACATTCAAAGAATGTACAGTTTATGGGAGATCTAACAACCAAAAAATGTCTATCAAGCCATATTGGTTTTAGGCAGGTAATCCACCCATATGGGGTGCTAACATAATTGCATAACATGCCAAAATGCCATAAGGGCATAATTTTAATTCCCACCTAAACCCTAGCGCCTCTGACTTGCCACTTTATCATAAATAATGGCACAGTCTAAGAGGTAGAAACACTAGAGTGGGTATCATGAGTTTCGTAGAAACCCTACAGCTCTTAGGCTGTGGGATTGTGGAGATTTCGGCCTAGTGAGATCCTCCCCCGACCAGTGATTCGAAGCAAAGTTCGATCATCTTCCGTGCAAGATTAAGGCAATTCTATATGCTTAATCAACGTCATTATTTTCCTTCAAGCTATATCACCTAGACCCGTGCAATGAAGCGCATAGCTGTGTTTCAAAGTGACAGCAGATTTCAAGGAACTCCGTGGGTTTTAAACCCACTTTGACATATCCAAGCATCATACCTGTTCTTAAGTGTTTCTATATCCACTAGACAGATTATAATAAAGCAAAATATCCAATAAATACATTGTGACTGCACTTGCAGCTAGGGGCGGAGCTATGGTGGGATCACGTGGGGTCAACCGACCCCGCTTTTTTTTTTAAAAAAAATCTGCTAGTTAAGTTAAAAAAACGAAATAACATATATATCTAATTTGTGATGGACTAGTTGCATCAAAACAAAACCGCTCTAGTGGTAGAGAGGGCGCAGAACTCGGACAGAGGCATAGAGCATTCCTCACGTGTCCCAGGTTCAAATCTTGCTGTTGGCGTTTACACTCATAAGTTCTCTGTTGTTTTTTTTTTTTTTGGGGGTCCAAGTTTTGGACTAAATTCCGCCACACCCAGTCACAGAAACACAAACGCCGACTGCCCAGTCACAGAAACACCAACGCAGTGACCAATCCAGCCACCACACCCAGCCGTCGAGACCCAGCTAGCCGTCCACCACCGAAGGCCTTCGCTGGCAGCCACCAGCAGCCCTCCAGGCCGTGTGCCCGTGCCGCTGCACCACCCACCACCAATTTGAATTTTGAACTTTGAAGGTACGAACCTTAAAACTCTAGATAGTTTTTTAATTTTCGTTTTCTTTGTCAAATTTTTGATTGTTTACTCTTTAGTTATTTACATAGTTAGATTAGTTTCAATTATTGAAATCATTTGATGAAATTGGCTATAAATCATTTGTTAATTGTAATTGTATGCGTTGTTCACTCCTTCAATTTTCTTCTGATTAGTTATAATTATTGAATATCCTTCACTTGCCTAATTAAATCTTTTTTTGTTTAGTTGAAAATGCATAGATATTTCAAAAAGTTGACTACCGAATCATTTCCTTCAACTTCTGTATCTGAAAATTCTCCTTTGAATCAAGAAACCGGTGAACACAACACTCAAACACAAACCTCAAATTTTGAGGCAAACACTAATCCCTTGTCTTGTGGGAGAAGCCGAGTTGATTCAAGTGCTCTTCAGTCAGATCCAGCTAAAAGAAAACCAATTTCACATTATCATCCAAATGAGTGTGATGAGGTAAGAAGAGCTTATATTCAAAAAGACCCTTGTCAACCCCGAAATCATGCTTTTCCTCAAAGACTGATGTCTGGAAATGAACGTTACTATCGTGTTGATGTGTTCTACACAATTATTGATATGTAGATGCAAGAGCTTAATAGTCGCTTTCCTGAAGCGAGCACTGAGTTGCTTCTCGGTGTAGTTTGTTTGAGCCCAGTAGATTCATTCTCCAGTTTTGATACGGAAAAAATACTTCGAATGGCTCAATTGTATCCGGATGATTTTGATGAGTTGGGCATTGAGGCACTTAGTTGTGAACTTGATACTTTTATTATCAATGTACATGATGATGAGAGGTTCTCCGACTTGAGGGGAATTGATGAGCTTTCAAGGAAATTGCTTCAAACGAAGAAGAATCTAAGCTTTCCTCGCCTATATCTACTTGTGAAGTTGGCTTTACTTTTACCAGTTTCCACTTCAACTGTTGAAAGGGTATTCTCAGCGATAAAGATCATCAAGACTAATTTGTGCAACAGAATATCAGACAAGTTTTTAAATGACATTGTTATTACTTATTTTGAGGATGACCTTTTTGAAACAGTATCAAAGGATGATATCATGTATCGCTTTCAAAACATAAAGGTTCGCCAAGAACAATTGCCGTAATTGTATTAGCTTTGCAATTTCGGTTTTATGACTATTGTTAACTTTCAAATTTCAAATCATATGTGTGTTTGAGTCCCGACCCCGCTTCAATTAATTTCCGGATTCGCAACTGCCTACAGCCTTATAATTGTAATAGAAAGTTATCAGCACTCACTTGTTACTTATCAGCAAATGACAAGTTTCAACAAATGACTATCTCATATTAGCACTCAGCTATATCAGCCAACAACTATTATCGACAAGGTAATTGCGACCTATAGGGCCCTAACCACAACAGAATCAAACTTTTTGCTCTTTTAACAAATAGCACTTTTGAAGCACAAATTTTACAGAAATTACCAGCGATTATACCAATTACCGAGCGCAAATGAATTCCTTAAACGCCTTTGTGACATTTTTGTAGAGATAAACAAAACCGCTGTAGGACGCAAACTGTCACTATTTGATTGATAAATAAAGCCAACCTAAGTAATCATGGCATTTCATTAATCACTAGTCTGTAATTTAATTTGTTTATGTTATCCAAATGACTCATCAATAATCTTCTATAAGGAATATTATTCTGGGCAAAAATACATTCATAGGAAAGTAGAAGCAAACCTTTTTAATTTCATGACGTGGTACATCATGCCGATCCAGAGGATCAATGCCCAGAGAATTCTGTCCATTTCAGGGCAGAAGAATCATTAGAAAACTGTTAAATTCGTGAGTATACAACCATAAGAGGGGGGGTGAATTGTGGTGTCTGATTTTCGCGTTGTAAATAACAAACACCCTCACAGAGGTTATTCTCAGATGACAAACACCCTAGTGACTTGTTTGCAGGGGGTGTTCTCAAATATTGCAAATGCGAAAATCACCAAGATAAATGCGGAAAATAAAGCACACACACAATTTTTACGTGGAAAACACCTCTAGCCCAACTGAGGTGTGAAAAACCACGACCTACCTCGTGTAGGATTTAACCACTTTCACTAACGGGCTTCACACGTTACAAATGTAACACACCTTGTTACAACTTGCAACCACGTAACCTTCTTTTCTAAGAAAGGTTACACCACGTCCAAATCTCACCAGATTGGACACGTCCAAAGTCCACACGACTGAGGACCACTCACTCACTTTTCTGATCCAAGATCAGGGTTACAAAACACCTTACGGGGGTGCTTCTGATTTAAGCAGATGTAAGGTACAATGAGGTCCTAGTATGCCAATATCTTGAAAGCTCAGTTTAAACACAACTTGTCTCGGTTTTTCTTTTCTCAAGCGTAACTCGAAAAATTCTTCTCACTAGAAAAACCACTTTTGAAATTTTCCCTTTTTTGCGTATGTTGTGTATGTTTCTCGTCTTTTCTCATCTATGCAAATGGGAGTGAAATGCTGAGATTTTAAACACAAAATCCAACGGTCAAAAACAAGGAGAGGTGAAAGAATCAGCTAAGTATGGAAAACGATTTTCAAGCAAGAAATACTCCCCAACGGCTAGTGATAAATTTTTCCAAAATATAAGGGATTTGTTATCTTAAGAGATAACCCTTATCTTCCCATAGCCGTGAAGAAGATTCAAATGACAACCAGAAATCTTCAGCTTTTGAAATTTTATCATATCCGAAAATATAGGCAAAGGGAATCTTTTAGTTTTGGCAATTCTCCCAAAACCTATTTTCGCAAATCTCCCATAATATTTTCAAGAAATATCCTTTCCAGAAAAATAGCAATCTTGGAATTTAAAGAAAGTATTCTGGAGATCTTGGCCAACCGAAATGAATTTTCAAAGATAACCGGGTATGGCCACTTCAGTTCAGAAACACCCTAGGCACCCTGTTTGCAGGGTTGTTCGCAACTGGTGTTCTGAAGCACTTAGCGCAAATACCGATTCAAGAGGTGTTTAAAATGACGTTTTCAATATTGGCATATTAACAAGAGTCTAAATAAATAAAACCTATATACCCAAGACTTCTTGTTTTGAACCAGTCATCTTGTCCAAGATTTGTAGAGCTGCTGTGAACACCAAGGCCACCTTGTTTGCTGGGGTTGTTCTTTGCATTGCTAGAGTTCAGGAACATGCCTTACAATCAACTGTCGAGATGGTGTTCTTGACTTAATATAGAATCACCAAGTAAAACCTGTTTTGAAGACTTGTTCTCACATGTAGCAAACCAGTTAATACAATAAAGATCACAAACACCAGTTAGGCCTGTTTGGAGATCGTGTTTGGAGCAACATACTTGGACCAATTTTTACACTTGGATTTTTACACTTGGATTTGTCATCATCAAAACTAAATATAATAACTCAACAAATTCCCCCTTTTTGATGATGACAAACCAAGTGACCATATTGACAAATATTAAAAACAAATTTGAGAACCATGTATGCTGATTGATTTGGTTATCCACTAAGGTCCGAGTGTTCCAAATTGAAAGAGGGTCAATATTTATCAAGTAATGGTTCGTCTTCCCCCTTTTGGCATCATTAAAAAGTAAGAACAACATGGAAAGAAAAAAGTAACAGGTGGTTGCAAAACAGTTACGATAAGTAAGCACGCAGAGAACAATGCCAAGTGCAATGCCAAAGAAAAACAACAAGGGGAGGAGAGGAGAGCGAGAGAACAATCTATACAATCAAGGGGTAGGGTGTGGTCTTGATTGCAGTGGAGGAATACTGGGAGCGAGATCAGAGAGGAGTGCAAGGAGTTCTTCATGGCGTTTAGCTGAGATGGCCTTCTCTGCTTCAAGAGCAGACTTCACAGCAGAAAGCTCTTCTTTGAGGCGTGCATTATCCTCAAGAACAGCTTCAACGGTGGGACTGGGTTTCTCAGAAACAGGAGGTCGAGGTGGTCGAAGACCCTGTTTGTGAGTTGACCCATGGCCAACGTCAAAGTCACACCCCATTAGGGTGTCAACGCCAATTTCATCAATTAGTTGAGCTGGCACTCTCCGTTTAAGCTCAATACCAAAGTGCTCAAACACCTTGGTCAGCAAGAACCCATACCCGAAATCATGGTTTCGGGTGGTGTTCGCAATTCGCCCAATGTGGCGAATCATGATAGCAGGAAGATTTATGGGTTCCTCCCTATCCAAGAAGTCGACCAGGCACTGATCAAAAAGGTCTGTTGAGTTTCTCCATTGACCCCTTGGAATCACGTTCTTAATGACGAACATGAAAAGTAGTTGGTGAAGAGGGATCAGATCACCCTTTTTTACAAAGGAGGGTGTTCTCAGGCTCTGTTTCTGGCTGACCCGCTTGGATATCTCCAGGACAGTTTTGTCCTCCCTCACATACACAGCAAATCCACGAGAGGGGATGCCCAGAATGTCACCAAGAGTGGCTGCATTGAAGGAGAAATGCCACTCATTGACAGCACTTGTCACCACCCCATTTGTGACAGAGCAGTTGGCATAGAAGTCAGCCAACTCGGGCACAGAACACCCTTGCTGGGTGTTTGCAAACAACTCAAGCCAGCCTTGGGCTCGAAGCTTGGTCAAGAACACCCCCAGCCCAAGTTCCTCAAGGAAGGGTATGTTCACTACCTTCCCCCTTACAACATTGCGCCGGAGGAATTGCGCGTGTTTCTCAGACAGAGGAGAGGGAGTGGACAATTTGGTCTTTTTGATTTGAGGAGCCAGGGATGCAGTTTTGGAAAGAGGGGTTGTTTTCGGTTTCCTCTTGAGGGGTGTTTTTGAGGCTGAAGATTTAGAAGAAGTGGTGATTGGTTTTGAAGGGTTTTGTTCATCAGAGGATTCTGAGAACACGGGGGTCCCTTGTTTGAAGGAGGGATCCTCGGAATCAGAACCAGAAAGGCTCGAGGAGGAAGAGGAAATCTCCTCAATAACTGGAGCAGAAGGTTTGGAGGATCTGGGGGTCGATCTGAAAGCAATTCTCGCAGATTTGCGAGAAGGTTTAGAAGGAGGAGAAGAGGGAGTTAGAGAGGGGCGAGACCTTGGTGGTGGTCGTGTTCTTGGCGTTCGGGTGCGCCTAGCCACCATCTTCACCCTTTTTCTCTTCTCTCCAGTTTGAGAGACTAGAGGAACAGAGTCATCCCCTTGGACAGGACTTTCTTCTGTTTTCTCACCAAAGTCCTCCTTCAGATCCATGAACAGATCATCGAAGAACGCATCCCCTGTTCTTTGAGTTGTTTCTGGGAATAGCGCAGAAGAACAGGGTTTAAAATCCCCAAAGAGGGTTTCTGGGTTCTCCAAGAATTGGTCTTGGAAACCCGAAGAACCAGCAACAGCTTCAGAAGAAATGGGACAAGGGATTGTTCCCACATACACCACTAATTTCCAACTGAAGGAGTAGGGAATATCATTCAACTCAAGCCCAATACTTTTGAGGTTTAACCGATTGAGATACCCGAAGATTGTGTGGATAATTGGGCGAGGAGGAGCCGGAATCGAGGGTATAATCATGTTGTTACTCTCAGAGATTGATGAAGAATCAGTTTTGGGAGCCATTATCGCAAGGAAGAATTTCGGGTTTTGAGGGTTTTGCTAGGGTTTGAAAGCAAGAACAGAGGAGAGAGCAAGACGGGGAAGACAGACGCACGCAAGGGGGGTTTTTTAAACTCCCTACCCGTTATGAAGGGCCACCTAGGGAACACCTAGAATTTAAGCAGGCAGCATACGTTAATGACAATCAAGGCATACCTGTTCGAGCCGCCTGTTCTTGAACATGCTTCTCTCATTCCAAGGTCTGTCATGAATACTCTTTCTCCATCTCCCAAGGCAGCAGTCTTCACATATAATCATAGTAGCATACAAGACTACACATATTCGTTAAGCATAGACCACTGTTTTGATAACAAGAATTGCAAACAAGAGGATAGAACAGGTATTATAAGGTGTTTTTGTCAGCTTGGTCTAACTCTGAGAACAGGTGTTGTCAGGGTGTTTTCACCAACCCCAATTCCAGTCTGTTTCTCTCGAATTGGTCTCTACTCAGTGCTTTAGTGAATATATCAGCAATTTGATTTTCAGTGGAGCAAAAATTTATTGAAATAAAGCCTTTTTCCACATTATCTCTTAAGAAATGATGTCGAATGTCAATATGTTTTGTCCTTTTGTGTTGACATGGGTTTTTGGCAATGTTAATAGCGCTAGTATTATCACAAAAAATAGGAATGCATCCAGTGTCAACACAAAAGTCCTTAAGCTGTTGTCTTATCCACAACAGTTGAGCACAACATGAAGCTGCTGCAACATATTCAGCTTCTGCTGTGGACATGGCAACTGAATGTTGCTTCTTGGTAGCCCAAGATACCAAACAAGGTCCAAGAAAGTGAGCCATACCTGAGGTACTCTTTCTATCAACTAGGAATCCTGCATAGTCAGCGTCAGCATATCCAACAAGATCAAGATTGCAACCTCTAGGATACCATAAAGCTAAATTGGGTGTATGTTTCAAATATCTCAGTATCCGTTTAACAGCCTTAAGATGAGTTTCCTTAGGATTAGACTGAAAACGGGCACATAAACCAACACTAAAAACAATATCCGGTCTACTAGCGGTTAGGTATAGGAGTGACCCAATCATGCCCCTATAGAGTTTCTCCTCAACTGAGGGACTCCCATCATCCATAACTAACTTGGTTGAAGGAGGAATAGGAGTGTCTATGGGTTTGGCCGACTCCATCCCAAAACGCTTAAGTAGCTCATTGATATACTTTTGTTGATGGATCATGGTGCCGTTTGGAGTTTGCTTGATTTGTAAGCCTAAGAAAAAGTTAAGCTTACCCATCATGCTCATCTCAAACTCACTCCTCATCATATTCGAAAATTCATTGCATAAATCATGATGAGTTGCACCAAATATAATGTCATCTACATATATTTGGACAATCAATAAATGTTCCCCCTTAGATTTTAGAAACAAGGTATTGTCTACCTTGCCTCTTCTAAAATCATTTTCAAGTAAAAAGCTTGACAACCGTTCATACCAAGCTCTTGGAGCTTGTTTTAAACCATAAAGTGCTTTGTCAAGTTTAAAAACATGATTTGGAAAATCACCATTTTCAAAACCAGGGGGTTGTTTGACATACACCTCTTCTTTAAGGTATCCGTTGAGGAATGCACTTTTCACGTCCATTTGATATAGCTTGATTTCCATATGAGCTGCAAAGGCTATTAAGATTCGAATAGCCTCAATTCTAGCAACTGGTGCAAAGGTTTCTTCATAATCGATCCCTTCTTCTTGATTATACCCTTGAACAACCAGCCGTGCCTTGTTCCTAGTGACTGTTCCTGACTCATCCAGTTTGTTTCGGAACACCCACTTGGTTCCAATAATTTTTCTCTCAGCCGGTCGAGGTACAAGGTGCCACACTTTGTTTCTTTCAAATTGATGAAGCTCTTCTTGCATAGCCGTGATCCAATCTGAATCTGCAAGAGCTTCATTCACACTTTTTGGCTCAATGTTAGAAAGAAAAGCATAGAAAGCACAAAAATTCTTAAGTTTAGATCTAGTTTGCACTCCAGTATTAATATCTGACAAGATTTGATCAAGAGGGTGCGAACTATGGTGCTTCCATGGTCTTGGATTAAGTGGATCCACAGACACATGCTCTGTTCTAACTGAAATGTGTGTAGGATCAGGCTCAAGAACACCTCCTGATCCTGTTTCTGCACCTGTTTGCAAGCTTGTTCCTGAAGAGCATGGTTCCGAACATGGTTCAATGGTGTTTCCCCCAGTTTGGTTCTCACCTTGCCTGCCATTTTGAGGAACAACTTCTGTACCTTTTTTTTCAGGGTGTTCTCACCTTGTTTTTCTTGGTTCAACGATTCCTTTTGGACAAGACCTAATTCAAACTCTTCATCCTGTGCATCACTCTCATTCAAAGAGTTAGATTCATCAAAAAACACATGCACACTTTCCTCAACACACAAGGTTCTTTTGTTAAAGACTTTGTATGCCTTACTGTGAGAGGAATAACCAAGAAATATTACCTCATCACTCCTTGGATCAAACTTTCCTAAGGCATCTTTCCCATTGTTATGCACGAAACATCTACAACCAAATGTTCTTTGATGCATAATGTTGGGTTTTCTGCCTTTGAGAAGTTCATAAGAAGTTTTGTTCAAAATGGGTCTAATCATGCATCTATTTATAATGTAACATGATGTGTTCAAGGCTTCTTGCCCAAAAGTTCTTAGGAAGACCACTAGCAATAAGCATTGTTCTAGTCATGTCTTCTAGGGTACGATTTTTTCGTTCAACCACCCCATTCTGCTGGGGTGTTCTCGGGGCTGAGAAGTTATGATCAACACCATGTTAATTACAAAAGTTTGTAAAACTTGCATTTTCAAATTCAGTACCATGATCAGACCTCAGGCTTACCAATGAGTGTCCTACTCTCTTTTCAATCCTTTTGAGAAGGGCAATAAACTTCTCAAAGGTTTAATTCTTGGATGTCAAGAATAAAGTCCAAGTAAATCGAGAGTAATCATCCACAATTACGAGCACATACCTCTTCCCTCCTCTACTAGCTATCCTCATGGGACCACATAGATCAATATGCAATAATTCAAGAGGTCGGGTAGTGCTTACACACTTTTTAGATTTTAAAGAAGATCTGACTTGTTTTCCTTTTGCACAAACTTCACATACCTTGTCATCATTATACTTGATGGAAGGTAGTCCCACAACCAAATCTTTGGAAACAAGTTTGTTTAACAAGAACAGGCTTGCATGACCTAGTCTCTTGTGCCATAGCATTATATCATCATTTAATGCATTTAAACAAGTCAGATTATTTTGGGGAAGAGTGGAAATACAAACTTTATAAACATTTTGACATCGCTTCCCCCTCAACACAACATCTCCTGTGTCGTCATTCACAACCAAGCAACGTGTTTTTGAAAACAGTACTAGGTTGTTCTTGTCACACAGTTGGGACACACTTAGCAAATTGTGCTTTAACCCATCAACTAAGTGCACATTATCAATTGAGTGGGAGAGAGTTTTACCAATATTACCTATACCGACAATTGTCCCAGACTTGCCGTTTCCAAATGCTACACTCCCACCATTCAAAGCTGTAAGTGAGAGAAAATTTGATCTTTCACCAGTCATGTGCCGTGAACACCCACTATCAACAAACCACAACTGCCTGTTTTCAAGGGTGTTAGTGGGGTTGTTCGTAAGGTTGTTCTCTCTCACTTCAACCTGCAAAACAAATCACGGGTTAGTTTTGGGAACCCAGATCCACTTGGGTCCCATTCTTTTAGACATGTAAAGCTCATCTTTTCTAATCCAGATTTGTTTCACATACCTTTCATTCTTTTCATTGGCATGTTTTCTTAAAGGGCAAGTGTATCTATAATGACCCGTTTTACCACAATGAAAGCAAACGATGTTTTCAGGTAATCCCACATACTTTCTATGTATTGGGTAAACGGTCCGTTTATGCTTGTAACCAAGTCCCTTTTTGTTTCTACTGTGATGAGTGTTTAACCAATCAAGGGCTTGTGAAGATTTGTTCCAGCGTTTGTTTGTGGCAAGATCAGTTTCTAATTTTTCTATGGTGGCATTCAAGCTCTGCTTTTCATTTAGCAGGGATTCAACTATTTCTTCCACTTCAAAGAGTTTTTTCTCTACTTGTGTATAATCGCCTTCTTTTAGAAAGAGGTCTTCTCTAAGCACGTTAATATTCTCATGTAAACCGAGTTTTTCATTTTTGAGAATTTCATTTTCAAGCTCTAGGTCACGAACTTCTCTTTTTAGATCAGCACAGGTGTCTATCAAATTATATAGAAGTTCTTCTAAAGTGGCTTTGTTAAGACCATGTACCTTGTTCTTGAGATCTGAGAAGCTGATTGTTGATTCATCATCTGAATCTGAATCACTTTGTGCCATAAGTGCTACGACCCCTTCTTCAGCTTCAGATTCTCCTTCATCCTCAGAGGAATCTCCCCAAGCAGCCAGCATAACTTTCGAGAATCGCTTGCCCAGATTGTTTACAGGGTGTTTTCGACCCTGTTTTCGAGGGTGTTCGGGCATCTGATCTTCTCGAAGCAGAGGGCAATTTTTGACTAAGTGATCTGGTTTGCCGCACTTGAAACACCCTGTGAGCTGTTCTTTGGGGGTGTTTCTGGACTTACTGAAGTCTTTTCTTTTGTTGTTCTCCTTGACCTTTTTGAAGAATTTCTTGAATTTTCTGCACATTAGGGCCATATCTTCATCTTCAAGGTCAGAGTCAGTGTCCTCATGTGCTTTCAAGGTAAGCCCACGATCCTTCTTTTGCTCCTCTCTTTGTTGTGAGTTTTTTTGGAGTTCATAGGTTTGTAGATTACCAATCAACTCATCGAGGTTGATCTTGTTCATGTCTTTAGCCTCTTGGATGGCTGTTACTTTGGCCTCCCACGTATGAGGTAAAATTATGAGGATTTTCCTCACCAACTCTTCAGTGGTGAAAGATCTTCCCAGGGATTTTAACTCGTTCGTGATGTGGGTAAACCGTGTATACATATCCATCACAGTCTCACGATCACCCATATCAAACAACTCATATTGTCGCATAAGTAGCTCAATTCTAGATTGTTTAACCTGACTCGTACCTTCATGAGCAACTTGCAGGGCGTTCCAGATAGCTTGGGCTGATTCACACTCAGAGATGCGAGTGTATTCATCAGGTCCTAGGCCAAAATATAGAAGCTTTTTGGCCTTGGCATTTTTCTCCATCTTTTTGTAGTCCTCGGCATCAAACTCATGAGGTTCTTTGGGAGCTGTTTTTCCTTCAGGAAGGGTTTTTATGGGAACAAAAGGCCCGTTCTTGATGAGCATCCATAACTCATAGTCTTCGGCTTGTATATAGTTCTCCATCCTATTCTTCCACCAACTATAGTGTTGGCCATTGAAGTAAGGAGGGCGAGTAATGGATTGTCCTTCAAGAATTTCTTGTGGAGTACTCATCTTCAGAATCTCTCAAGGTGTTAACCTTTTGTAGGAGAACCTGCTCTGATACCACTTGTTAAATTCGTGAGTATACAACCACAAGAGGGGGGTGAATTGTGGTGTCTGATTTTCGCGTTGTAAATAACAAACACCCTCACAGAGGTTATTCTCAGATGACAAACACCCTAGTGACTTGTTTGCAGGGGTGTTCTCAAATATTGCAAATGCGAAAATCACCAAGATAAATGCGGAAAATAAAGCACACACACAATTTTTACGTGGAAAACACCTCTAGCCCAACTGAGGTGTGAAAAACCACGACCTACCTCGTGTAGGATTTAACCACTTTCACTAACGGGCTTCACACGTTACAAATGTAACACACCTTGTTACAACTTGCAACCACGTAACCTTCTTCTCTAAGAAGGGTTACACCACGTCCAAATCTCACCAGATTGGACACGTCCAAAGTCCACACGACTGAGGACCACTCACTCACTTTTCTGATCCAAGATCAGGGTTACAAAACACCTTACGGGGGTGCTTCTGATTTAAGCAGATGTAAGGTACAATGAGGTCCTAGTATGCCAATATCTTGAAAGCTCAGTTTAAACACAACTTATCTCGGTTTTTCTTTTCTCAAGCGTAACTCGAAAAATTCTTCTCACTAGAAAAACCACTTTTGAAATTTTCCCTTTTTGCGTATGTTGTGTATGTTTCTCGTCTTTTCTCTCTATGCAAATGGGAGTGAAATGCTGAGATTTTAAACACAAAATCCAACGGTCAAAAACAAGGAGAGGTGAAAGAATCAGCTAAGTATGGAAAATGATTTTCAAGCAAGAAATACTCCCCAACGGCTAGTGATAAATTTTTCCCAAAATATAAGGGATTTGTTATCTTAAGAGATAACCCTTATCTTCCCATAGCCGTGAAGAAGATTCAAATGACAACCAGAAATCTTCAACTTTTGAAATTTTATCATATCCGAAAATATAGGCAAAGGGAATCTTTTAGTTTTGGCAATTCTCCCAAAACCTATTTTCGCAAATCTCCCATAATATTTTCAAGAAATATCCTTTCCAAAGAAATAGCAATCTTGAAATTTGAAGAAAGTATTCTGGAGATCTTGACCAACCGAAATGAATTTTCAAAGATAACCGGGTATGGCCACTTCAGTTCAGAAACACCCTAGGCACCCTGTTTACAGGGTTGTTCGCAACTGGTGTTCTGAAGCACTTAGCGCAAATGGCGATTCAAAAAATGTTTAAAATGACGTTTTCAATATTGGCATATTAACAAGAGTCTAAATAAATAAAACCTATATACCCAAGACTTCTTGTTTTGAACCAGTCATCTTGTCCAAGGTTTGTAGAGCTGCTGCGAACACCAAGGCCACCTTGTTTGTTGGGGTTGTTCTTTGCATTGCTAGAGTTCAGGAACATGCCTGACAATCAACTGTCGAGATGGTGTTCTTGACTTAATATAGAATCACCAAGTAAAACCTGTTTTGAAGACGTTCTCACATGTAGCAAACCAGTTAATACAATAAAGATCACAAACACCAGTTAGGCCTGTTTGGAGATCGTGTTTGGAGCAACATTACTTGGACCAATTTTTACACTTGGATTTTTACACTTAGATTTGTCATCATCAAAACTAAATATAATAACTCAACAAAAACCATATTTATATGAAAATGTTTATAATCAAAGCTTTTTTGAAAGAAATACGGCAAACCCCCCCCCAAAAAAAAAAACACCTCACCTTCGCCTCATTATGGCAATGTCTGCAATCAAATATCTCATTACAACAAGGTGCTCTGATCTTACACCTTTTCCTATAATGCTTGCATCTGAGTTTTCAACGCCCAAAATTCAACAAATATAAGAAAAATTTTAAGTTAGGTTTGAATTTCTATATATCAAAACACAACCAAAGCATAAAGCTAATTCCCTCATATGATCCCCAATATGAAACCACGGGCTGACCCACTAGTTCCCACCGAAAAGGGCAAATTCAAGGGCGAAAAACAACCAAAAAGAAAAGGCCGGAAAACAAAGAAATTGGAAAATATGGAAGATACCCATAATTCTCAGATGCAAGCTCCATTAAATCAACCGACGACGAAGACTTGAATAATTGCTCTGAGCCATCAACAGCCAATTGGGTCTCACACCCACAACTCTTTTTTTTTTTTTTTCGACCCACAAATCTCAACGACAATAGATCAATTGAATCGCAAAGAATTCAACCTAAAATTTAAGGAGATAATACAACAGAGGAGTAATGATATGCAGTGGAGGGGCTGAAGAGGGTTTTTTTGGTGGGGTATTTATATGCAGCGGAAATTGCTTTCCTCCATAAGAACACACCAGCTGATCTGGACTCACTTGGGAGCCGAGTCCAATAAGATATTTTTACCCTCGTAGTAGATAACCGGATAAGATATTCTCTTCCTGACATCATCTCAAATTCAAAGTGTGCAAATACTCCGCAAAACGGGCCCTGTTTTCGCGCAACTCGCAAAGAAAATTGGTGACCTGTGAGATGAATTGGTTTGCGCTTCCAAATGCAGCTCAACAGATGAGATCAACGCAGCGATGCCACGTTTCTTGGGTTAGGTCGGGGCGAGTAGATTAAGGATCTGTTCTATTTTGTATTTTAGATAGATAAATAGATGTAAAAAGTTGTACGAAGATGTAAGAAGCTGTAAGGATGGATATAAGGAGTTGTAGAATTGTTGAAGAAATGTATAATATAATTTGTTTTATAATGAACGTTTTGGATGAAAAATAATAATATTAAAATAATATACTTATTAAAAATGAACAATTAATCAAGTTAATTACACGACAATAAAATATATTAATCCCCATAAATTTGGCGAATAAAATTTTGTCCAAGATTTTTTATATGAATATTAGTTTGATCGAATAAGCAAAGTATAACAAAAAAAAAATTTTTTGACAAAATTGAATACAACTCTTCAAATAAATTCATATTTTAAGTAAATAATTTTAAATATAAATAAATGTATGGTCATCTATAATAATGTATATTTCATGTCGAAACTCAAATATAATTTACGTCGTTATATTATGTTTTTATGTTTATGTAAATGTTGTGTTCATAAGATATTTATGAATTTTGTATATTGGTAGTATCATTAAAAAAATATACATATTTCTGTAACTAAAATAAATGAATGTTATAGAAAATCTATGATATGCAAGGAGATGTAAGAAGATGTAAGGAGATATAAGAAGATTTAAACTGATGTAAGGATTATGTTAAGGATGTAAGGAGCTGTAAGGAGATGTAAGAAGCTGTAAGGAGATGTAAGCTCTTAGTTAAATCCTAAAAAATGCGAAATAGAGCAGGGCCTAAATATAAGTCAGGTACATTCAGACTCAAATTAAATACGAATTAGATGTATTTCAAGTTCGCCTAAAATATAGGCCGACGTATTTCGGTTTTACGAGTTTTGGTTCAATCCAACAGGTTTAAAGCGCCTTTTCAGTGATTTATTTCTTTTTTTATCAAAATCAAAATCTCAACATATTTATTACTTAAAATTATCTGTATTTAATGAGCAAATATTTTAATTGTAATTTCTTAAAAGAATATTAATAATATTCAAACTTTTCAATATAATATACAAACGTTATGTACGAATGAACAATAAGCCACATTTGGGTATGTTGGCCTAATATTATGATATTAATAATAGGTCGGGTCATTCATAAGCCAACCTATCTAAAGCATGTTAATAGGTCGAAGCATGTTCTTCGACCCGTTAATAAGCTATTTAATAATTTGATGTTTTGTTAAGTAACAAACCATTATCTAATTAAGTATGCTTTATTAGTGAGGTGATGCTAACACGAACACAAGTTGTTTAATTGGCCAACACTGATATCAGGTTTGAGACCAATTAAAACGAAGCCAAATGAAAGAATATTATAGACGCACAAGATATTATAATTATCTATTAATTATGAATGGACCTAACCAAACTGATAGACCATAAACCCGAACCGAATGACCTGTACCCATAGCCAACCCCGACATTCGAAATAGGTTCACTCGAAATTAGACCTGAAATCTGAATTTATCCGAACCGAAACATACCCAACTCGAAATTTTCTACAAAGTAGCATATTTTTGCATGACAACCATATTGGACCAAAAATCGATTGATTCGAACTCAAACCGAACCGAAATTTACCCGACCCAAAGCAAACCAATTGATATAGCTCCCAAGGGTTAAAACTCAAACTCAATTTAAGAGTAAAAGCTTAAAACCAAGAGAGAATATAATCAATGAAAAACCAAGGAAAATGGTACGTAATATGCTGGTTGTGAGGTAGCAAACACGTGAAGTAGGAATGGAATTTAGAATCAAGGGATTCTAAATGAGAAAAGGAAAGAAACTTGATGTATCTTCAAAGCATTAAATGAAAACTCACACTAGAGTTCAAGTTCACACGGTTTATGCAAACAGAAATTTAGCTAAGTTCATTTGAAACCCGTGAGGATAATCAAGGTAGATGGATAGTTTTGAACCTTTGTTTGGATACAGAAACACTACCAAATGAAGGTTTAGGGCCCCTAAAGTTGATTAAGATACAGAAACACCACTTAAACAAGTTTAAGACTACACTTGAATACCATCCTAACCGGCCTAGTTAAGGATAAGCAAGTTTAGTATTTGAATGTGGAAAGCACGAAAGCACAAATGCTCTCAATCTGATTTTTGATTCAAAAGTATATTGTATTCTACCCATGGTCGTGCATAAGGCTTTAATACAAGCCTAGCAAACAAGCACCTAAGCAAACACATACCTAAACCTTACCCTCTTAGGGAGGAAAGGTATTAACTTAAGCTAATCTACACGGTTAGTGCTAACCGTGTACTAACCTTATTCTAACTTAATCAAATTACATTCAAACATTAAACAAAGCTAATACATGATGTTTACAACTTAATTAAACTATACTTAAGCTAAATCATGCAGATTACAAGGCTTGAGAGCACATGGTTCAGCCGAAAAGTATAAGCCCCTTTATGGCTAGCCAATCAACTTCAAGAGACAAGATCTTTGCAGCTTGCATGCCATTGGTTGTTCTTTTCAAGGCTTTCCTTCTTTTGCAGCTGATCATTGTGCTTCTAGATAGCTTGTGATGTGTGCCACTCAGCAAAGGAAGTAAGAAAACCCTTTGGAGAAGGAAAACTTCAACCGTGCTCTTAAACCGGGTCCAAGGCAGATTCTGGACCGGTTTTGCAACCAATTTTAACCCTAGTAAAAGTGTGCATGATTTTATTTTCAGGCCATGGGGGGGGAACCTTAGGACGTGTACAACCCCCCTAACAAATAAATCAAGGTTAAACCATATTTAAGTAGGTTAATTCTACTAAAACATTTAACCGCGCAATTTTGGACCAAAACTGGCAGGTTTGACAAAATAACTTGATCTCTTTACTTCCTCTAGGTATGATTGGAATTCAATGCTTGGACCTGAAAGTAGACATCTTGGGGATTCCAAAAAGATAAAAATCCAAGACTTAAACCACCATTAAACTTAACAAATCACATACCCAATACTGGGTACATTCTGGTTGAGCTGGGCAGTTTGTATATCTTAGGTTTATTGGCTAATTTGAGAGGGTAAATGAAGTTCAAATGGGATGAAACTTATTTGGTTGCAAAGCTGACTTCCTGAACTTCAAAGCAATGCAGAATATTCGACTTAAACCTCAAAGAGGCTTAAGTAATTAAGCTTCCAAAAGACGGGTTGGCTACTGGAACAACCCGTGAGCTGCTGTTTTATTATTTAAACAAAATTTGGATGATTTACTCATCTTTTGGTCACCAAAATGAAATTACTTAGCTTGATTTGCTTCTTTAAATCAAGGAGCATGGAGGGATCTCCATCACCAATGCGAAATGTCGCTTCACCCAAAATATGACTTGACCCAAACTTAGCCCGATCAGTACCCGAATCGAATGATCCATTTGCCAGGTTTAATTATGATATCAAAATTTTAGATTATTATAGAGTAATATTATTTAAAATGCGATGAGATGTATTCATTTTTCATTTCACTGAGAATATAGTGGTATAACTTGCACATTTTTAATACTTATCTTATTCTAAATTGATTTTCTTAATACTAGATATTTACTTCATGCCCATTTTCTAAAATTGTTCCATTTATATGATGTTATTTTATGGGAAAGAATTTGGTAAAGAATAGATACTATCGTCCAATTTGCGAAGGGATGTGATAATTATATAAGGTCTTTCTAAACGATTAGTTATAATGAAAAACTATAATTGTTAAGGGAAAAAATTAAAGAAAAATAAAAATAAGGATATAGTATTCGGGCTGAGTAGGCGGATTTGGGTTCGGATTGCGTTTTACCCAAAAATTTACAAGTTTTCTAGGTTTAGTTTATTTCGTGTTCGGGTCCAGAAAATTGTGTTCAAAATCCCAAATTTTCAAACAAGTTCGGGTCAAATTTTTGTGTCGAGTCAGTTTTTACCAGATTTAGACAAAGGTGTCTTTTGCCTTATGGAAATTTGAGTTTTCTTTTTGGACCTCCAAAAACCATAAAATTACTGTGATAGCATAAAACTCGATTAATTTTTAAGGATATGACAGGAAATCAGGGAGAAAAATGCGTAATAGATATAGAATTCTATAATTAGTAACAAAGGCTTACAAGAAAAATATTCTTATACTCTTTGTTTATTATGTACTATTAAAAAATGAAAATTCTTATATAAGACCGCCTCAAAAGAAGTTTCTATAAGACAGCTATTTAGGGATGACAATTACATCTGAATTCGAGGCACATTTGATCCAATCCAATTCGAGCCAAAAAAACATGATTTGGGTCTAAGAAAAAAATATTTGAGTCCAAATTCCAAGATAAATAACATGAATCCGAATCGGATTTGAAGGGAAGATAACATCCGACCCAATTTTCTAATCTGCTCCAACTATTTTGATAAATAATTAAATTGAAATCTAAAATTTTACATATCTAAAGTCTACCCTTCAATCTCAACCCTAAGTCCTTAATGCCAACACCCCATTAGTCGATTAGTCGACTCTCTCTCTCTCTCTCTCTCTCTCTCTCTCTCTCTCTCTCTCTCTCTGCATTAGAATCTTAGTCTCACTCTGTTGCTGACCAACTCGTTGGCATGATTTGCATCCTTGTGATTTGTCAGTCTTCCTAGTTAAGTATTAAATGTTCAAATAATTAGTTGGTGTGATAAGAAGGTACATGCTATTACATCGATAGGTAGACAGAATAAGTTCAGATTAAAAAAAGAATACAAATTGTCGTGGAGGAAAGAAAATCAATTCAGATCAGATTAAATTCGGCTCCGATCCGATCCAATCCAAATTAGATCAGATTTAGAGGTTTCCTCTAATTCATCAGAACGAATTCGTATTGAACTTTCGGATCCGAAAATTAATTGGGTTCCAATTTGGATATTCTAATATCCGATTTGAATCTAATCCATTGGTGTCCATACTGTCGACATGGCAAATCTTCCGGGGGGATAAAATTGATCCACATTTTTGGGTGAGTCACTGCACATACCATGCACACGCATTTGTTTCCATCCCCTGCAACCTTCCTTCTATCTAGTTGTTCATTGCAAATACTGTTGGTTGTTGTATTGATTTTCTTTGGTGTTAGGCATAGTGTAAATGGAACTATCAAGTGAAGAAATGCTAGTGAATGTTTAAGAGCACCAAAAACTCCCACACAAGGAGCAATTTCGTGGACAACAAAATGAGAAGGTAAGAAAGAGAAATTTGGCCATGGGACATGGCGATGACAATGAGGATGGCAATGGGAAATTGACGAAGATGATGATGATTCCCTCCCATTCACATGCTTCATTTGCACATAGTCCTTTGCGGACCTTAGGCTTCTCTATTTCGACAATAGGTGACTTTTAGGTGTCCAAGTTCTATGGTAACTATTTTTAGGCCCCTGTAATTTGAGATCTAATTTTAGGATACCTTATGTTTTCAGGTAACCAATTTTTAGGTCCTTTTTCTTATTATTTTAGTCCTTGAACTTTTAGAAATTATATAAAGGCCTCTAATTTGGGTAAACTATGCAAATAAGCTATTTATGCTTTTTTAATGATTAAACTTCTTATAAGACTTTCTTGGTACTAGTTATTATAATCTACTACTTATATCCTAAATATTATATTTTCTGCGATTAACGGCATACCATGCTTAGCAAAATAATTAAAGCTTAATTAGAGAGTTTCGACTATTACCTGAACTTAGTTAGCGCTGGATTTCGACGTTCTTCTAACTTCTGTTTTATAGAGATTGCTAACCTCAACCCCACCTTCCTTAGATCAGACACAGTACAGACATATTTCGTTTCCTATGTTAGACCATAGCTACTAATCAAGTTTTAAATATTTTAAAGGATAGTGAGATCTTAATCAAGAAATTATAATATTTAGGACATAAGGTTCAATTGAATAACGTTTCCTACTGGAAAACTTCTTTTATTGAAAGTTTGAAAGTGGAAATATTACAATGAAAAGCTTGAAGAATGACTTAAACTAAGATCATTAGAGGTGCCTGTTCATAGAAAAATGGAGAATTGCGACTTTTCTTTTACTCAAGAACGCTCAAATGACCATGTTCTTTCTCAGCACTCGACCTCTCTTTTTATAGAGGGATGGGGTACATAGGATGCCTAACTGCTATAGTACATACTGCTTTTACACATGGCTATAGTACATTCACATGGCTACAGTAAACTGTCTTATTTTACAGATCTGACACTTATCAAAATAGTACAATAATGGAGCAACCACTTTTCTGAACTTTTTATGATGGCAAGACTAGTCATCATTACTAAGATTCTGCATGCCTTCATCTCCAATTATATTTTTCAGATCATTATTTGGATAATCATCAAAATCTTCATCGATTTGAAGATGCTCTAGGTCTCACTTCTCAAATAATTCAAGAAGATATTTCTTTTCTTCTTCTGATAAGAATTTTTCAGCTCCAATACCAAAGAGATAATCAAAAACATCTTCCGAGACCGCTCCCTCCACCTTCATGTAATCTTTAAACTCATTGTCATAGGCGAAAGTAGTGTTTTCACAATATATCATTGTTTTTTCTTGTTCAATTAATGCCCAACTTTGATGATAAATGTTGTAAAAATCGATGGCTCTTACTAAAGCAGGATCAGTAACTAATTCTTGTCGTTCTGGAAACCATTCTTATTGTTGATCATAGAGATCATTGTAATCAACGATCTGAACATGATAATGGGCTGGTTTGGCTTTTCTATTTTCATGTTCAATTAGTGCACAATGTACCTCCAAATTTAGGCATCTGTTATATGAACTTTTTATTCGACCATCAGGAGATGTTAGAATCCAATGGATCCTTCTGAACATACATTACTGAAATTTAGTTAGTCTTGAGAAAAATGGAAAGTTTAGATCTGGGATTTTCATAAAGTAAATTATCATCCCGTATTCCCAGGCTTTAATGGCGGGGTCATTTAGAGATATTGAATTTGCCAACACCACCAACTTCAGATCTATCAGGAAAGTAGATTATTGTACCCCAAGACTCCCAAATATTGTAGGAATAATGATGATAATAGTCAATGCAGACTACATACCACTCACTGAACCATTTTTTTTGAGTATGAGAACTTATTTTTTCTTGGATATCATAAAGACATATAAGGTAATTAACTTGTAACTCTATAAGGAAAAATCTTTGAGCCATTAGGTAGGCAGAAGATGATCAAAGCGTGATCTACTTTTGGTATGGAATTTTAAATTATCAATAAGGACTTTACTAGAAGGAAAAACCCGTTCTAGTAGTAATGGCATTTCATTATGGATTTCCTCCTTTTCTGGCAGGAGTTCTGCTTTGATGATCACCATTGGCGAGTTCTTGAGTTAAACTGTCTGCCAGAGAGTACTTTGATCCCTATATATGTTCAACAGAGAAGGAAAACTAGTTAAGCTATAATAGCCAGTGTAGGAGTTGCGCTTGCGCTTGCATATTTGATAAATTCTTTTTCACAAAACCAAGTATTCTTTTGCAATCAGTTCCAATAAGAAAAGGTTTTGAGGCTAAAAAGATTAAGAACTTTTTAATTCCCCTTATAACTGTAAGAATTTCTTTTTCTATTGTGGGATAATTGGATTCTGCCTTATTAAAACTTCCACTGTAATATTTGTATAGTTTTTCTGCTTCTTTGATTTTGAGTACTGCACTACTATGCTCATTGGTAGCATCTATCTCAAGAACTAAATCATCTCCTTCATTAGGCAAATTAAGAACAGGAAGATTTTTACACATCATTTTGAGGTTTTGATCAATCTTTGAATTATTAGGAATCCATGTGCAACCTACTTCCTTCTTGAGTTTTTGCTGCAATGGCTTTCTCAATTTAACTAAATCTTTAATGAATTCTGAAGCATAGGTAAAGCATCCAAGAAACCTTTCTAGCTGTTTCTTATCTTCAATATTTTTAAGAAAATTCTTTATTTTTTCCAGAACATACTTTTATAGGATGATATGTCTAGCTTTTATCTCTAAGCCTGAGAACTCAATTTCTTGATAAGCATAAATGCACTTGTTCTTACCAAGTATAATGCCATGATCAACGCATATTTGGGTGACAGCTAAGACATCATCTTTGTATTGTTCTATGGTTTTGGAAAAGACAAGGATATCATCGATGTAAACTAAACAACAATGATCAAGGTCTTTGAAGATGTTATCCATTCTTCTCTAAAATATTTAGGGTGCATTTTTAAGGCCAAATGGCATTACTATCTATTCATAATGTCCTTGTGGGGCACTAAATGCAGTTAAAGGTGTACTTTCCTCATTCATTTTTATCTGCTAATAACTACTTTTGCAGTCCATTTTTGAGAACTAAGAAGCTCCTTGAATTCTATTAAAAAGGATAGTTTTGTTAGGAATATAATAACCATAAAAAAACAGTATTATCATTAAGCTTTTTGTAATTGATTATCATGCTTACTTTTCCTCTTTTTTCTTCAACATGATTTCTTACCATGAAAGCGAAACTAGTGTGAAGACTCTTGCTATTCCTAATTAGTCCTTTATCTAGAAGTTCTTTAAATTATTTATCAAATTCTTGGATATGCTGGTGTGTATACACCATCTGTTTGACTCGAATGATAGTGTTGGGATTTAATAGAGTGATTTTAGCAAATGTTTTATCTTTATTCTAAAATTTTAAAGGATTATCAGAGTAAAGTTCATTGCATAATTGTTGTTCGACAATATGCTCTTTAATAGATAACTCAAGTAATAATATTGTCAGTACTATCTCACGTTGTGCAGGCATTATCTTCTCACCACGTTGGCTGCAAGTGAATTTAATTTTTTTATGAGTGTAAGCCTTACTCAATTTTTCAACAGGAACTGAGTGACTATTAATTGTGAATATTATTTGATTTATGGCCTGTGTGCATGGAGAATATAATCTCTGAAAATTATTTCTAATAATCACATCATGAGAGGATTGATCAGTAGCCCATAGAACTGGTATAATGTATTGAACTCCTCCTAATTCTATGGATAACCCTTCTATGGTTTCACTGTGATTCATAATATAAAGAATTTTTAGCTCTTTTCCACATAAACTCTAGAAATAATGATCTTTTCCCAAAGCATACAGAGCAACCACTATCTATGTAGGCACACAATTCATATTTTTTGTATTCCTCTAGGTATACATTTATTGGGATATAGATGCTACTCGGATTTGTGTTGGTGGCTTCATAGCATATCTCCATAGTTATGTTTTTGACTAATTCATCTTTATAAATTGGCTCACTAACAGTTCTTGTTTTGTACCCAATGACCTTTATATCTAGACTCATACTTTCGTCTATACTGGGTCTTGTCAATTCAAAACTCATCACTCATTTCACTAGTCATACTAATTGTATCATCTTCTTTAAGTTCTTCTTTAGTTGATGAAGGTCCTCCTCTCTATTCTGATCTTGTACTGATGGTTCTTAATAATTGGGGTTTAATGGTTATTTTGCCATTCTTATCAATTTTTATCACTTTTTTTTGTTGATTTTTGTAGGGTTGACAAAGCTAGATATCCATAAACGATTGATTTTTATATGTTATGGATTGGATCTAATCCTCAGGATCTTTTGCATAGGGGTAGGATGTTTAAATTTTTTCTGCTTCCATTATCATAACCTTAGTCTTTGGATCTATAGTATTATCTCATTTGTAGATAATTTTTCAAAATATCCTTAATAGATATCCTCCGCTTTTCATATCCATTCCAACTATTTTTATTTTAAGGGATAGAAAATTTTTAGCAAATTTCTCTTTTAGACTCACATAATATCTCGGTCGATAATTAAATCCTACCGATCCATTGCATAAGTTGGTTTTAAACCATATGATAATTTGATTATTAAATTTGGTATGTCTAATATCACAGGGCAAAGCATACAGATCGATATCTTTGTCATAATATTGTAATGGAATGATTTAAATTTAGACACTTCTAATATGAACATACCTATACTTTATATCTTTATTATACTTAAGGATGCTATCCCAATTAATGAGATTAACTTCTTTCACATCATACTCACAATCTTTGATTTCTAGACCTCCTTCCATCATCTTGCATACATATTTACTTTTTAATTGAAAGATGAATTTTTTATAAATCATGTCTTTCTGGATTATGGGAAGGACCTAATCTCCTTTGACTTCCTCATGATCATTATCTATAACAAACTCTTCTCCTTGAGGATCATCAAGACTAATCGAGCTACTTTTCATCATATGACTAGTTTCTTCATAATCACTTTCTTCATATTCATTGTCCAACATAATTTCAACAATTCCTTTGTTATTACCTAAGGCTAGGTCTGATGCCTCATCTTCACTAAGCTCAACATAATCTAGGCTATCCAAGATTTCAATAAACATGTTACTCTTCCTATTTTCGCATTTATTAGATAATGTCCTACTTTTTGACATGTCCAGTATTTGCAGTTGTTTTTACCTGCAGGATAATACGCTGCTTTTCTAAAAAATTTTCATTTTTTAGGACTTAGTTTGTTAAAATATTTTTTTCTATATTTTTCTCCTCTTTGCTTATTAAAGCTCTTTTTCTTAGAAAAATTTCTTTTTCTTCTCGTTTCAGCTTCTTTTCCCCGTTAATTAGTGAGGCAAATCCTAGCAAGTTAGGAATTACTTCTTAAGTTTATTTTACTTTTGGAGATCAACACATTGATCATTGACCCATTTTCTTAAAGAAGAGATTCTCGAACTAAGTGCGTCAATGATATCTGCTCTTTTAAGCCATGCAATATATTTTTTATTAATTATGGAATTTATAGGTTATGGTAATTTGTCATAGAACATTCCCAAATTGGTTTCATTATGTCTAATTTTCTAATAATATTGACTAAATTCAGTAATATAATTTTCTAGATATCTCATATCCCATAATTCTATATTATTAATCTTTCTCTGCCATTCTCTTACCTTTTCTTCAGAATCAAGTTTAACTCCGATAAATTCGGTTTCAATTTCCTTACATAGACTTTTGAACATAGCAGTTGTTATTTTCATCATTCTTAATGTATTTTTACCGTCTTCATTTAATGAATCATACCAGCCAGCTACAGTATAGGAGAAACTATATTCAATGTAGTTTAGGAAATTTGCAGCAGTCCAGATAGTATTTAAGCCTGAGACACTATTCATGCCTCTTTTCCAATGTTTAAATATTTCTTCTCTATTACGAGCTCCATCTACGTTTAGGATGTATCCCGTCTGACTAATTGGAGTAAGGCCAACTTCTTCAAAGGTTGTAGTTTTTCTTAGGATGAATCCAAAGGAAAAATTGATTGTACGTCCTACTGGAACGTACCGAGGTCTTATGAAATGAGTATTTCTTCTAAAAGGTTCACCGAATTTCTTAGGCTTAGGAACAACATTGTTAACCAAATTGGCCTATATCTCTCCTAAGTCGAGTTCTTCTCTAATTTCATTAATATCATCTTCAACAGTCATTTTACCCTTTTTTTATCTAATTTTCTTTTAATTTCTTCTGTGGGTATAACATTAAGATCTTCTAGCTTGATTAGGTTCATCTACTGATATATTTCTTCTTCTAATTGGACATTATTAGTCTTTTCATTATCAATAGATAATCCTTCATGTTTATCACTAATTGCGCTCATGATCTTATTTAGTTCTTCTGGATTTTGTTCTTTCTAAAACATATTCTGCAGTTCTTCAAGAGTATACTGCTTATACTCCATCTTCTTCTTACTCTGCTTTTTCAGTTGGTTTTTCACCTGACTTTTCTTCTACTTCTTTTTAAATTTTTATATCATGCAAGGAAAATTGATTCTTATTTTTTGGGTTTTAAAAAGGATATTTATGCTGAAATGGAATACTAATACTGGAAGTAGATTTTCTACTATATCTAACTTCATTAACCAAAGAAAGGTGAATTTCAAATATTTGCTTCTTAAGCTCCTTGACTTCAGTCTTAATTTTAGTTAATTTTGCTTTTATTTCTAAAATTGTATTGGTGATATAGTTTAATTAAGGTACTACTGAAGAAACGTCTTCCGGTGTGTGGACAATGTGAGAATAATTTGGTACAGGGTAAGCAAGTGATGATTCAAGCATTAATTGCAGTTAATTAGCTTAACTAATAATTAATTAGCTTAATTATCTTAATTATTTTTGGTCACATAACTCTGATACCAGTTGAAAGAGGACTTCGAGTAGTACTTGTGAGCAAAATATCACATACATAAATTTATATTTTTCAAAAGTAAGTTTTTAAGGATTGAGGATAAATTTATAAATATCAAAAATTTAGGGTGCTTATGCAATATAGGTAAATAGTGAATCAGACCCTTTTTGCTAGTTACTACAAAAGACAAGGCACCTTGTAATTAGTTATCAAAACAGAGGGCCCTTAAAATATTTTATTATAAACAGAGGATACCTCTGTGTAGTTTTTCCCTATTTCGATGCACCCAACAATGAAGTCTCTTATGTGCTTCGGATTTGGTGTATGGTACCTTGTGTTTTTGTCATGGTTTTTTTTTTTTTTAAAGGGAGATTGCGTATTGAAGGTCAATTAGTCTTAGAGGTTCCATGTATTTGTGATTCAAGATTAAGTATTTCAAGTATAGACTTGTAAAATAATAGAACACTAATAACATGAGAAAGATGCATTTAAGATGACTTTTAATGGTTTTGAGGATAGCTAATTACTTGTTTAGGATGACTGTTGTTAAACTCACCCATAAATCACCTATAAATTATGAAGTCACCCTAAAATAAGGCATTAGTCAGCCCAACACTTATACAAACTCATCATTCAAAAATTTATTTTGCCATACGTTTGTATTAAATAGTCAATTAAAAATAGGTGTTCTTTTCTGAATTTTAATAGTCACCTTTGGAATGTATAATGTTGACATTTATTGACCATAATAGTTATCATGTTCAAATTATAATAGCTCTTTACTATAATAGTCCCCCTACAAGGTACAATATTCATCCCTTTATTAGTATTAGTAGTCACACCTGTTCATTCCTCTTTTTTTTTTTTTTTTGGGGAAAGGATAATAGTCACATCTTAAATGAGAAAGTCTTACTCTTTATTAATTTTAGCAATAGTGATTTCTTTCAAATTTTAAATTCAATATTTACTTTATCTAACATATAATAGTCATCCATGTTTACCACAGTAGTCTCCTTGATCAATTATTAAAGTCATTCCCTAATAAATCACTTCTTTCATAGTGTATCATCTCTTATCAATGTATTACTGTTAGAACTGTCAATTTAGACGGGCGCGTTAAATACGAGTCAGGTGTATTTCAGGTTTGAGTAAAATATCGTTGGCTGTATCGGTTTTGCGGGTTTCGGATCGACCCAACAGGGTTGGAGTGCCTTTTTATATTAATTATTTTTCTTTTTTCAAAATAAAAAATCGGGCACATTTATTGCAAAAAATTGTCAGTATTTAATGATAAAAACAAGGTAATTGCAATGTTTTCAAAGAATATTTAAAATATTCAAACTTTTTTATTATGATATATGAACGTTCTTAATGGGTGAGCAAAAAGTTGAGTCACCTTTGAGTTAGACTGGCAGTCCGTACATTAAAATGTGGTTAATAATGGGTCGGGCCATTAATGAGTACGTCCATCTAGAGCAATTCAACAAGTTTGAGCAGTTTAGCCCATTAATAACCCATTTAATAATTTGATATCTTTTTTAAGCATTCTACCATGGTCCAATTAGAAATACTTTATTAAGAGATCGACCATAATACGAACACGACTGGCTTATTTCTTACCACTACGATTGTAGTCAGAAGCGAATTAGGATGGAAGCTAAACAAAAGAGAATTAGAAAAGTACAATATATTATGCTTTATTTAACATCAAAATTTTAGATTTTTATAAAGTAATTTATCCAAAAAATAATTAGACACATTCAATTCACTAAAAATATAATGGCATGACTTACGGATTCTTAGTATTTGGCTTATTCTGTTTGATTTTCTTAAGAGTGGATTGTTACTTCACATCATTTCATAACCATTTTGTGAAGTTGTCCAATTTATAACTTGTGTAAGATGTTGTTTTATGGCAATTTTTGGGAAAGTAAAGGTACTACTATTTAATTTTTGAAGGGGTATGAGATTTATAGGATATCTCTCTAACCAATGTGATATAATGAATAATCATTATTGCTAAGACAATAAATAAAAGATAATTAAAGAACAGAATATAATGTTCCAGTGAAGTAGGTGGGTTCGAGTTTGAGTTGGGTTTGACCCGCTAATTTGCAGGTTATTTGGGGTCCGGGTCGAGAAAATCTTTTTCAAAATTCAAAATTTTCGAGCAGGTTTGGATCGAGTTTACGAGTCGGGTCAGTTTTTCTCAGATCCAATTACTGTAATGGTCATCCCATATAGTATTTGTCTATAAATGGTCACCCCTAGAAAACTATATTAGTTACTTCCACCAGCGGTCAAAGCAAAAAAAAAAAAAAAGCTATAGTATTAAGCACCCCTACTAACTAGGGCGAAGTCTCCCTTTTGGCTCAACTTCTTAGATTGAAACTTCATTCACGTCCATAACGGCTATCATGCATCAATCAAAAATTTTTAGTAATTGCAATTATTACGGTTGTATTAACTAGCGTAATGTATTGTAAAGGAAGTAAATTTATTTCTACGGGCAAGAATCAGTTTAAGTGACTTATTTAATTGAGCTGTCAAATTTTTAAATACCTCAACAAAGCGAGGCAAAACCTTTTCTAGTTTTACATTTAAATTTATGGTGACTGAGAATCATAATGATGAGGAGATTGAACTTTAAAAGCAGATGCAATGAGGCTTAGGAGGCCTCGGCGCGCGCCCCAACCCGCTTGCATCACCTTCAACAGTTGCTCGAATAGCCTAGGCTCGCAAGCTGGCTCATCACCGGGAGCCGTTCGCCACTCTCTCCTTCGTCCTTTGCTTGACTTTTGCTTTTCTTTTTTTGCTCTCTTTTTGCTTCTCTTTATTTTTCTGAGTGAAAAAATGGTTTGTGCTGGGCATTGTGGGCAGATGGGGTAGGGTGGACGAAAAGGGAAGAAAGAGAAACCGAAAGTGGAAGCAAATGAAGTAGAAGCGAAATAGAAATTGAAGGGGTTGTGAGGAGAAAGACAAAGATGAAGCGGTGGGGGCAGGGGGCAAAAGTGATGAGAGAGAAAGGGGCAGCGAGGGGTTTAATTTAATGATATTAATTAATCAATAATATTTGATTACTATATTAATGATTTTTTAAAGTTTCGTTATTATAAATAAATTATTTAATTTTCTAGAAAATTCATAAACTACTTCCACAATTTATGTACGTAAATAATGGAATAAAATTATAAGTAAAATTAATTAAATATATTTAACTATGAGGTGCATGGGTATTATTTTATGTAGTGAGTTAAAGTTGCGAGTCTTGCATTACAGAAGAAAAAAACTTGTGAGCCAAAAAATTGGCTCATGAGATGATGTGGAGAGTGTAGGCCACCACTTGTGAGCCAAATTTTTGGCTCACAATTGTACATACTCTTATATATTCCAATGAAATGTCAAGAAAATCGAACCAGAAGGAACCTAATTAATTGCATGCATTCAGATTGGGTGAGTTATTGAGTGGAGTGCTAACAGTATATGCGCGTATACTACACCTGCAATGGAATGTAGGTCTTTGTTTCATAATTTCAGTCTGTATCTATTGAGTCGACAAAAGTAGTCTCATAACTAATTTTACTGAGACGGTCTCACCCAAGGCTAGCTGATTAAAAAAAATAATAATTCTATCAATAAAAATTCATGAAAAATAAGCTTTTATTTTGCAATGTTGTGGTATCTTTTGCACTGTAAGGATAAGATGTTCATAACAAAAGGAATAAGGGAGTAAAGCACTAATGAAATACACATATTGTTCAATTGTCCTATTTATACTAACAATTTGCTACTGATTTTTACACCAATGCCATGTCAGATTCTTTAAAATTTTTAATTCTAATTAATACATTGAAAAAGGAGAAAGGGAAAAAAGGGTTGTTGCAACTGCATTCTCAAGGTGGTAACTCTCACCTAACAAGCTAACATGTCACTATGCATTTGTGTCTCCTGCTACTCTGCTAGTGAATCTCAAACCTTTCTAGGTTATGATTTCGCCAATTGTTAGACACCAAAAAATCCCAATGTGGTTGTTCCTTTTCATTTTTGATGATTCTATAGTTCAACTCTGCTAGCCATTTTATAATGCTAGAGGAAAGGGGGGGATATGTCATTGTCACGAATGGTACATCAATTCCTCTGGAGTAGATAAAAGCAACCAATATGCAAACGAAGAGAGTAGCACCCAAAGATTGAACGTGTTCAGAATGGAGTTACTCATAATTTGACAATGAATTGAGTTAGTGCCTTTAGGTGGATAAATTTGCAAAATTCAATTTGAAGATATGTCTTCACAATTTGGCAATAGAATGAGTTGGAGCTTCCAGGTTGATGAATTTTCAAACTCAAAATTCAAGATATAAAGACCATAACCGGTGTCTCAATCTGACTTGGCATAGCTTCGTGGTGGGCTATGCTGTGGGTAAATTTCTAGAGAGTTCTAGATAGTTTCATGATCTTCTATACCATGATAGAGCCTTATGCAGTACTCTACTAGCACTTTCTATAGCACTCTCTCTAGAATGTCACGTAATAGTCTATACTTGTAAATATTTAGAAAATCTGGATACTTGTAAGGAGTCCTAGACACTTTTGATATGATATGTAGATATTTAGGCAGATATTATGGTGGAAGGTTATGGGACCTTAATTTTAGCCATAGGATCAAATCAATCTGAACCGTCTATTAAGAGGTGGAAGACTATAAATATCCCAAAAGGGTTTATTTATAGCCGTGAAAATCAAGCATTAAGTTACAAAGGTGTTGTTGGTAAATAAAGGATTAAACATAGAAGTGCAGAAGCAAAGAAATCTGTTGCTTGATAATTGCCCACAAAGTCCACGGGCAACTACTAGAGTTGCCAAAGAAGTAGCGTCCTAAACCTAAATCGCTTTAATGGTGAAGTAGCTATGAGAGAGAGGGAGAGATGGGATGTTCTGTTTTACGGTTAGCATAATTGATACAATTAATTCCCCTAAACCCTCTTTATATATGTTTAGGTGATATTAGTTGTCACCACTTAAGTGGTGAATGTGGCCACTAACCCTAGTCCACTAGGGTCGACCAATAGCTCTCACTCATAAATCACATGTCTCTCCATAAATCATGACTCATCACACTTCATACTAGGAATGGAATGTGTAACCAGAAAGTAACTAATAGTATTATATTAAGTCACGATCTAATTTACACAACACTTTTATGAAATACGATATCCCAAATCATCCTAAACATCACTGGGGGCATTTCTAATCCCTTTATGTCATATGATATATAATATGATTATAGACACAATATGACCACCCGAGCTAATATGGTGAAGATGGATAGACTTTTTCTTAAGTACTCATGACTTTTTATATCAGCTTAACTACTTTTCTGATGTGTTCTCGCTGAACCATATACATTATGGACCTTACAAAACACATTAAGATAGAATCATCAAGCTTTGACTTCATATCATAGCTTTAAGTAGAAGGTCATCATCCATAAGGCCACACTGTGCCAAGAGATATGCATGTCAATTTTCACTCCATTTATGGGCCATCTTATAAGCATACACAGTATGAAATGTCTGTCATAGCATATCTCCCACTCAACTGGGCCTATCACTCTTATTTGCCATGTGAATCACTAGTCTAGATTTTCACCCAACAATCTAACCTGAACAACTAGATCAACATACTAAATGCTGATCTTGACACTCAAGGTTTGGCTTCTAAGGCTTTTATACGAAATTCGTCATTTCATATTCGACTCCCTCAAATGTCATCTTAGACTCATTAAGGCGACTATATTCCTTTATTCATATACTCCTAGTATGAGTAATCACTGTTGCACACCTAGTGCCAATATGATTTAGTCTCATCCCACTTACTACTCAAGCATAGGGTGATTTCCTATTTGACTGGGCCAATCAAAAGCAGATGACATTTCAGTGTGCCTAATATACGATAGTAAATCAAGATGAGCATTATGCTCATTACAAAAGAAATGTTTCCATTGCATAACACATGCGTCCAACAATTTAACCTTATGAATTTCTGGACTCAACATATTAGTTTTGAACACATCACTGGGAGTAGGCATAGTCAAGGGAACACAATCATCTTATTAATGTATGCATATACAATGACAATACCCTTTGTCTCTATTGCAACAAGTAACACAATCTGCTTCCATAGTTGATAGTGCCATGTAGTTTTGCTTCTTACTGCACTACGATATGGCTCCCTACTTAGGGTAAAAGCATATCTGGAGGTTGATCTAGACTCTCTAGGTCTACACCCTATTCGACATATGAGTATCCCCTCAACCTTTCGTTCCTTTCCCTAATAGTAAAGAACTAGGTTAATAATACCTCAAAGGTAGTGTATGGCTCCTTTTGACAGCTTGCCAATGAGTAAGTTGTAGGTTACTTTGGCAATGATTTACCAAGCTAACTGTTAAGCAAATGTTAGGTTAGGTGCATAACATGACATACATTGAACTTCTTATAGCACTAGTGTAGGGAACATTTCTCATTCTCTCTTTCATCGTCTGTTTTAGGGTATTAATCAATACATAAGGTCAGACCCTTCTTAACTAAAGTGTCTATAGGTTTGGAATTAAGTGTCTAAAGACATTCCAAGACCTTTTTAATGTACACTTCCTGGCAGAAACCCAAGAGCTTCTTGGAATGGTTTCTGACTGTGTCCACATCTAAGACATACCTAGTTTTACCCATATCATTTATCTCAAAGTTGTTCCTAGCCAGAAGTATGCCATCAATATACAGGGTAAGAAATGTAATTCGCTAGTTGTTTTCTTGACACATACACAATGTTCCTTTGAAACTATGGATAAGCCAAGTGAAGTTATAGCTTCATAAAACTAGAACATTAAGATCTGAAAGATTGTTTAGGACCATCTATTGACCATTTAAGATGACACACCTTGTCCTCTTAACCCTTTGTTATAAAACCTTTGGTTTGGTCCATATGGATATCTTCCTCAAGGTTACCATTATAAAAAGAAGTCTTTGCATCTATTTAAAACAACTCTAATTGCAAATGGGTAACCAGGGCTAGAAGTAGGCAAATAGAGACGAATCTCAGGATAGGAAAAAGCATCTTTTCATAGTCTATACTCTTAGTTTGGGTAAAACATTTCGGTACTAGATGAGCCTTGAACTTGTCAATCGATCTATATTCCAGGTGTTTTATCTTAAAAACCAATGTGTTTCCAATAGACTTACGCTGAGATGGACGATCAATGAGTTCCCAAACCTTATTTCTTTCAATAGTCCATCTAATCCCTCATAGCATCCATCCAGTCCTTGTGATTTGATGGCTCTCGAAAAGAGAGCTAGACTCCTCTGCTTCCGAGAGAGTGCATAAGAATATTGCTTCTTTGATCTGCAAGTATCATCAAGGAATTCCTCTCTATTCACTCTTTCAGATTCCGGGACCTTCATTATTTGTTAGTCTCTTTAAAGAATCCCTCCCCATATCTCTAAGAGATATGGGACCCTTTGCATGTGAAGAATCACTCCTACCATTCCTTTGAGTTGTGAGATCCTAAATATGCAAGCTAAGCACATGCTTAGGACTTATAGATTGAGGACAAACCTCATCTTAGATTGATTTTCCTTAGGAATTGGAGATCGAGGATGAATCTCATTCTCCTAAACAGATAAATCTTCATCATTCTTATCAAATATGGGAGGTGTACCATCCTCGGTAACTTGATGAGAATTCAAATCCTCCCCCTCACCTAGAGATGGTTGAAGGTTTTGTTATAACTCGTACAGTTGGAGGTCCTGTTTTATCTCACCACATGCTTAGGAAATTATCCTCAAGACATTACAGGATTTAGTTTTCGTCATGCCACCATTTTGATGTTCTCTGTACATCACATATACAGTTTGAGGTCCTGTTTAATCTCACCACATGCTTAGAAACCTATCCTTAAGATTGCAGGATTCAGTTTCCATCATGCCACCATTTTGATGTTCCTCGTACTTCACATATCCTTTGTGATGTTTGGAAGCCTTATGACTTTGACTAAGTTTGCCATGTTCGTGGGTTGGATTATGCACATATCTGACTAAACCCTATGCACATAAATGACCTAAAAATAACTTTTTACCAAACCATAACTCATTTGGTGATGTAGACCAAGAGCTAGTACAGGACCCTCATCCAGGGCCAGAGAAGAGTTTGCTGCTCAGTCATCAACAAGGCCTATTCTGTGAGGCAATGCAACTCAGTTTGGAGGCCACCTTGGGGAGATCTTTGCATTGCTGGACACCCTAGCATCATTGCTAGCCAAGCCAAGTCTTTTGAGGTTGACACAGTAGCCTTAGTTCAGTTCAGTTTGACAAAGGCAGCCTACAGTCAGCATGCTTGAGGTTATTTTATGCTTACTTCCAGTAACTTAGCCATGCCAAAGGGATTCAATCTCTTTTGATCGGTGCCCTAACTCATTTATTAGCTCATATTCAACTCTTAAATGATGAAGGTTACTTGAATTTTGCCATGGGATTTATCTCTAGTAGCAGCAGTCCAGCAGCAGGTCAGCAGCAGCAGCAGCAGCAGTTTAAGGGAGAATTTTAGTCCCCTGAAATAACCGCTCATTTTGGTCAATCTAAGGGCTTAGAAATGTGTCTAAATATTTATCCAACAAGGCCCTAAAATTGTAGATTCAGCTCCCTTAGCATATGCTTTTATCTAGCTTCAGAATGCAAGAAATACCCTTTTATCCCTTGGATTTCAGGGTGCTGTACTTGCTGGCAGGCTTGATTAAGTCAATGTAATTAGTCGTAAATCCCCACTCAAGGCCATCATTAGTAGGTACTTTGATGTTATTAAGGGTTGACACCTCAGTAATGGAGATAAGCAAACAGTTTAGGTGTCAAAGATCCAGCCAGCTGTTGTTTTAGGCTAGTTTAAGTCCTTTTCTGTGTTCTTAATTTGGCCAGAATCAGTTGTGGCCATTGATCTTTTGATTGTAGCCGAATATTTAAGGCTTGCCTTTTATTATAATACTCAGATTATGTTGAATGAAATTCCCCTTTTCTAGTTTAAGCAAAACTCTCTCAAAGTCTCTCTAACTTTAGCCTGTTTAGGTGGTGCTTGAGAGTGACTCTTTGTCTAATTTCCTAGTGCATTCTGCTTTAAGGGATTAGTCACGAATCTTTACAGTTCTGGTTGGTGGATTTATTTCCTTTATACCAGATCATATCTTTCATGTTAGGTTGCTAGCTGTTGTTAAGTTAGGCTTGCAATTTCAGCAAACATCAGCTGGTATCAGAGCCCAACTTGATTCTTGGTGAGTTGCTTTTATTATCCTTTGCTATTTTCTCTCCTCGTCTTGTTCATTTGTTGTTCAGACACAAAAGAACCCTATTAAACCTAAACACAAGTCCAGCCACAAAGAACCAAGCTCCTTAAACAGCCACAGCATTATGTTTCCTTACCTAGCAGCGTGGCAGAGAGGAAAAACACTTCCTCTCCACCTCAGTAACCTGTGAGAGTTCTTAGAGGTCTCTCTCTAGAATAGGCTCATGAGCTTAGGAGAGATAGGGCTATTCTAGAAATGTAAGAAAGTATCAGAACCCTTATGACTCAGATTGAACAACTCATGAATTAGCCTAGAGGAAGAGAAAAGAAACCACCTCACGACTCTCCTGGAGGTTCTGATTCCCCTCCTGATTCTCAATATGGTAGTGAATCTTCCACTGGAGATGCTAGGCTAAGGAGAAGGAGAATGCACAGGGATGACCTTAAGGACCTTAGAATAGAGGCCACTAAATTTGATGGAAGTTTGAAGCCTGAAGATTACTTGGAATAGGTTCAGGCCATAGAAACAATTATAGAAATCAAAGGCTACTCTGGAGAAAAGGCTTTTAAGCTTGCTATTTTGAAGCTAGAGCAGTATGCTTCACTCTAGTATGAGAATTTGATGAGAACCAGGGCTTAGAAGGCAAGTTTAAGGTCAAAACTTGGGTGAAACTAAAAAGCACATGGATAAGAGGTTCTTACCAACCACCTACAAGCAAGAACTGTATCTGAAAGTCACTTACTTACACCCAAAAGTATGAAGGTTGAAGAATACATCAGGGAGTTAAAGCAGTTGTAGATCAGATGTGCCTTGAGGGAAGAACCTGAATAAACCATTACTAGGTTTCTCAAAGGCTTAAACTCTGCCATATTAGAGAGGGTTGAGTTGTAACCTTTCTAGACATTTGAACATGCCTACAAGCTAGCTGTTAAGGTAGAAAAGTAGCTTAAGTCTAGAAGACCTTACTCTACTGCCCTCCTAAACTTACTGTGCCAGTGAAACGCTTTAATTCCTACAAACCAGAACCTACCCCTAAGGATGACTAGGGAAAGGGAAAGGGAAAGGAGGTTGCCAGAGACCTTCCTAAAAGTCAGAAGAAGTGTTTCAAGTGCCATGGCTATGGCCACTTTCAAGCAGATTGCCCCAACAGAAGGGTACTTACAATTAGAGAAATTGAAGAGCTAGATCACATGGAGGTAGAAAAGGATGAAGAAGAAGACTCTGCTGAAGAAGGTGAAATCTCTTACCTGCCACCTGAAGAAGGTGAGATGCTTATGATTAGAAGGGTCCTTCATGCCACTGAAGCCCCACTTGAAGCTAACCAAAGAGAGAAAATATTCCACTCCAGATGCAAGGTAGCTAATAAGACATGCAACCTAATTATAGATGGGGGTAGCTATACTAATGTAGCTTCTACTGAAATGGTCAGCAAGCTGAACCTAGCCACCATCAGTCACCCTAGACCCTATACCTTGCAGTGGCTCAAAAAGGGGAATGAGGTAGCAGTTTCCAAACAAACCTTGGTTCCTTTTTTAGTTGGTGAATGTCAGGATGAAGTTCTATGTGATGACTTGCCAATGGATGCTTTCCATTTGCTCCTAGGCAGACCTTGGAAGTTTGACAGGGATGTCATTCACCATGGCCAATCCAACACTTATTCCTTCAAACTCAAGGGTAAAAAGATGACACTGACCCCTTTAACACCCCAACCAAACACAAAAACCTGAAACTGGGAGGGTTACACATAAGGAGATTACTTTACTTGTCAATGGGGGAAGAGTAAAAAGGGTTATTACCAAGGGAAAACCTGTGTTTGCTGTGCTAATGCTGGAATCTGCCCCTAACCCAGATACAGCAACTCTACACCCTTCTGTTCAGCCCTTGATAGAGGAATTTCAAGATGTTTTTCCCCAAGACTTACCCCCTGGCCTCCCTCCTAAAAGGGGTATAGAGCACCAAATTGACTTACTCCCCAGAGCCTCCTTACCTAACAAACCTGCCTACAAATGCAACCTAACTGAAGCCAAGGAGCTGCAACAGCAAGTCCAGGAACTAATTGATAGCGGTTATGTGAGGGAAAGCATGAGTCCATGTTCAGTCCCAGTATTGTTAGTGCCAAAAAAGGATGGTACCTGGAGGATGTGTGTAGATAGCAGGGCCATCAACAACATTACCATCAAGTATAGGTATCCTATTCCTAGACTTGATGATATGTTAGATGAACTGTATGGTTTCAAGATCTTCTCCAAGATAGATTTAAGAAGTGGCTATCATCAGATCAGAATGAGAGAAGGGGATGAATGGAAAACTGCTTTCAAAAAAAAGTAAGGACTTTATGAATGGCTTGTCATGCCATTTGGACTGTCTAATGCACCTAGCACCTTTATGAGGTTGATGAATAAAGTGCTTAGACCCTACATAGGTCTGTTTGTGGTTGTATATTTTGATGACATACTTGTATACAGCAAAACTAAATTTGATCACATTCAGCACCTTAAGCAAGTTTTCACCACCCTTAGAATCCAGAAACTGTATAGGAAGTTGGAAAAATGTGAGTTCTTAGTACCAAGGATTATTTCCCTTGGATATGTGGTTTCCTGTGATGGAATTCAACTGGATGAAGCCAAGGTTGAAGTAATCAAAACCTGGCCAGTACTAACTTAGTCACTACCGTCTGAAGCTTCCATAGGTTAACTTCCTTCTACAGAAGGTTTATCAAGGATTTTAGTATAATCATGGCTCCTCTTACTAAATGCATGAAGAAGGGCAGCTTTTCCTGGCCTCCAGCAGCACAGAAAGCTTTTGAAACCATCAAGAAGAGGTTATATGAAGCACCAGTACTAGCCTTGTCCAACTTTGAAGAATTATTTGAGGTAGAGTATTGTAACACCCCAAGTATACATGATTCATTGCCTGCATTCATCTGCTTAAGGTTATCCATAAGATATAATAATTCAATGAACGGGGCGTTACCGCCGTCCATGAAGGACAAGGCTTCCACTAAACATGAAAAGTTGTACTAAACCAAAGGTTACCCCATAACAAGGTATACCCCATCATAAGACCCAAACCATTTATTTAAATACAAAAAGGTTCTAACATCCCAAGGATAACACCAACTTACATAACTCGATTTAGAAATACAGTCGCAACATCAAAATACATAAGTTAACTTAAAATACATTAAGCACTCCAAAAATACATCACAATATGGCACGATAGCATCTTAGCTCTCCCACACCGTCAACCACATGAATGGTTCTGCCTCATTTATCACCTCCGGCCTCCCTGCCCGCCTCAGGGCGGTTCACTAAACATTTTCCTAAAACAAAACATAAAAATATTTCGAACTGTGAGCCAAAGCTCAGTACATGCATCCCTGTACTGTTAAAGGTTCATTGAAAAGTAATTTAGGGCCCGCTTGCAATTCATTTTAAGTGAAAACAGGGAATAAGATGCATATAAAACTGCATTGCTAATTATTATCTGTTAGTGCACCCCTTAGTAACTGTTACGATCTGTGAATAGGTGTACACCTGCCAAGCCGACCGAGGGACCTGGCCTGAAGCCGCGCGGGTAACTGGAGGGCAAAGCCCTATAACTGATAACTGATGGGGTCACTAATTATGTGATAAAGTAACTAATTCAATTGATTCATTGATGTACTTACCAAAACATTACAATTTCGATAAATACGTGTTGATTTCTAAAGATACAGTCAATGAACGTACCTGAAGGTTTTAAAAGCTAATTCACAGAGTAATAGATGCACTAAAATGGAGAGAATGAGAGCTTAGGCCTTGATTCTGTTCAAAAGATCATTACAGGAACATGAGATCAGAAATGCACCTGTTCTTATAATGAACACTTGTAAATAAAACTAGCATAAAGGATACCCTTAATGAAAAATAGCTTATAAAGAATGTGTGCAAACCAGTTTGTGGGTTGATCTAAAATACAGAAGTTAAATAAGACTGAAGCTAAATAAATTATGGAAATGCCGATTTAAGGCATGGAAGCGAGTTTAGAGAGTAAGGGCTTGTGACGAGGGTATGGAAAGAATATAATAGAACTTATACTCCCGACCTCAAAATGAGACGTAATACACCAATATAAACAGCTTAGGAAGTCTTCTAAAACTTTCATTCAGCACACGGAACATGATTCCCATGACAGGGTTCCTAAAATAGGGCTAGAACATCAACATATCAGTTTTAAACCCATCCTGCGCAGGTTCGGTAAAATGACCATAACTTTCTCCACAGACCTCGGATTGATGCGATTCAAGAGCCATTTTGAAGCTAACACACTGACCTATCTACCCACCAAAAATTAGAATTTTTGGCTGGGCCGATCACTACCAGTTTCATTTCAAAAGCTGTCCTGTTTTTCTGAAAATTCCAGCAGCTCTGTTTTAGTGTTTTCCTTCACTTATTACCCCAAACCTCAACTCAAACTCTTTCTTAAGGGTATGTAAATACACTTTGGTACATACCAACATCATACACAAATACCATACATGATTCCTCTTTATATTCATATCAAATAAAACTCCTTTTCTAGTCACATATATACACATACCTCAAATTTACACTTAGTTGATTCAAACCTTGCATTTTGAACAAAACCCTAACTTTAGGTCACTTTGAACTCACTCCCCACTTTTCAAATCACCATAAACAACAAAACTTCAATATATTAAGAGATAAGCAAAAATAAGGATAGATCAATCACTAAACAACACTTGAACAAGAAGCTTGCATGATTAAGATGAAACCCTAACCCTAACCTCATCCAATTTCAACTCCAACATAATCCATCAACTAGATGATTCTTAATACCATAAAAACCAACATAATCCATCACTAAAACAACCAAAATAAGAAACAAAACCAACAAGATCAAGAATCAAAAACAAAAATCAGCATAGGGGTGAAAAGAAAACTCACTTTGTGATTGAAAAAGTGGTAGAAATGATTCTTGATGCTTGTGGAAGTGAAAGGGGTGTTTGGGGGTGGTGAGTGGGGGTTGTTTTGTGGCTTTTTGGTGGTTGAAAGGTGGCTGGGAAGGGAGGTTTTGCAGCTGCCTGCCGTGTAGAGAGAAGGAGGAGAGGGAAGAGAGATACAGTTTCATGAAAGCTTGGTTAAAAATGAATCAAAAATGAAAATTTTACAATTTATATTTACATTTTACTTGGCTGAAATTAAAAGTAGAAAAGTCAAAAATATCAAGCTTGATTAAGGCTTAATTAAGAGGGTTTAGCTAAACAAATACAAATCAAGTCTTGCTGCGTTGCAAACGGCCCTAAACGGGCTCGGGTTTAGAGAAAGAACTGAAACCGAGTGCGTTTGCGAATTTTTTTTTTTTTCAAAGTCTGAGATTAAATGATTTTAGTGTCATGAAAAAGAATTAAATCGTTAAATTCGTAAAATATCAAGGCCTAAATCGATTTAAAACAAAACCCATGAATTGCAAAGTGAGGGCCTAGTTAGAAATGTCCAAATGGGAATAACAAAAAGAGATGATGTAAATGAAATGAAATTAATCCTTTGGATTAATGAAATGAAATGAATAACATAATTTAGGGTTGGACTGTTACAGTCTCCCCCCCTTAAAAGTTTCGTCCTCGAAACTAAGGAATTTCACCATATCATGCACGATTACCTCAAATAAATATGGATATGCTGTTCTCATAGCCTCTTCGGACTCCCAGGTGGCTTATTGGGAGGTATGGTTTGTCCAAAGTACTTTGACCAATGGTATCTGCTTGTTGCGCAGCTGCTTAATCCTGCGATCTAGTATTTGGACAGGACGCTCCTCATATACTAGATCTTCCATAATCTCGATAGGTTCAGCTACAATGGTATGGTCTGGATCTGGAATGTATTTCTTAAGCTGAGAGACATGGAACACGTTATGTACGTGCTCAAGTTCTGTAGGCAGATCTAGCCGATAAGCGACAGGATGCAACTTTTCGATGATTTCGTAAGGTCCAATGTACCTTGGACTCAATTTACCCCGCACTCCGAACCTTTTGATACCTTTGGTTGGTGAGACTTTTAGAAAAACTTTATCGCCTACTTGGAACTCTAGAGGCCTTCTTCTTTTATCTGCATAACTTTTTTGTCGACTTTGGGCGATCCTGATATGTTCCCGAATTTTTCTTATTGTTTCAGTGGTCTCTTGGATCATTTCAGGACCTATAATCAATGCCTCGTCCAAATCACTCCAGCACAACGGGGTTCTACATTTCCTCCCGTATAAAGCCTCAAATGGGGCCATCTTGATGGTGGATTGATAGCTATTGTTATAAGAGAATTCCACCAAAGGCAAGTCATCTTCCCACTTCCCTTGAAACTCCAACACACAAGCTCTCAGCATGTCTTCCAAAATTTGATTCACCCTCTCAGTTTGTCCATCTGTTTCTGGGTGGTAGGAACTACTAAAGCTTAGTTTGGTCCCAAAGGCTTTTTGAAGCGCTTGCCAGAAACGCGCTTGGAATCTTTGATCCCTATCTGAGACTATGTCTAAAGGGATCCCATGCAGACGGACTATCTCCTTGACATACAGTTGCGCTAGTTTTTCAACTCCCCAAGTATCCTTGATGGGCAGGAAATGAGCTGACTTGGTGAGTCGATCAACTATGACCCAGATAGCATTCTTTTTCGAGGCAGAAAGCGGTAAACCCATAACAAAGTCCATCGAGATTGAATCCCACTTCCAAGTGGGAATTTCTAAGGGTCGTAGTTCACCCACAGGACGTTGATGCTCTGCTTTAACTTTCTGACAAATTAAACACTTATCCACATATTCTGCAACGTCCTTCTTCATATTATTCCACCAAAAATATTGTCTCAAATCTCTGTACATCTTGGTGCCTCCTGGATGCACTGAATAACGAGTATTGTGAGCCTTTTTCAGGATCTGCTTTCTTAATTCCCCATTTTTGGGCACACATAGGCGATTCTGGAACCTTAAAGTGCCATCCTCATGTACTACAAATCCCGAAGACTTCCCTTTCTCTAAATTTTGTTTTGTTCTTTGAAGTTCGGGATCACTTTCCTGGTTCAGTCGAATTGCTTTCCCTAAGCAAGGTTGTATAGTGAGCGCTGATAATCGAGCCTTCATTTGTCCATGGGACACCAATTGAATCCCAAAGGCCTCAAGTTCTCTTAGGAGATTCAATTGAGTAATCACCACAGTGTTCAAGCTATGGTACGCCTTCCTACTTAGAGCATCCGCCACCACATTTGCTTTACCAGGATGATATTGAATCTGCAAATCATAGTCTTTGAGTAACTCAAGCCAACGCTGTTGTCTCAAATTGAGCTCCTTCTGGGTGAAGAGATACTTTAAACTTTGATGATCAGTATAGATCTTGCACGATACCCCATATAAATAATGTCTCCATATTTTCAATGCAAAGACCACGGCTGCTAATTCCAAGTCATGGGCAGGGTAGTTTTTCTCATATGGCTTGAGTTGCCTAGAGGCATAAGCTACTACTTTGTCCTCCTGCATCAGTACGCACCCCAAACCGTTTTTCGAAGCATCACTATAGACGGTATACTCCTTTCCTTCCATTGGTAATGTTAGGATTGGGGCAGCAGTTAATCGCTGTCTTAGCTCTTGGAAAGCTTTCTCACACCTTTCAGTCCACTCAAACTTATTCACCTTCTTCAGTAAATTGGTCAGTGGTGATGCTATTTTCGAAAAGTCCTTGATGAACCTTCGATAATAACCTGCTAAACCCAGAAAGCTTCTAATCTCAGTGACATTAGTAGGCCTTGGCCATTCTGTGATTGCTTTCACCTTTTAGGGGTCAACTTTAATTCCTTCTTTGGTAATCACATGCCCCAAAAATACCACTTCCTCCAACCAAAATTCACATTTCTTTAATTTGCCATAAAGTTGATGTTCCCTCAAAGTTTGCAATACTATCCGCAATTGATCAGCATGTTCCTCTTTATCCTTAGAATAGATAAGGATATCATCTATGAACACCACTACAAACTTGTCTAAATAAGGTCTGAAAACCCTGTTCATAAGGTCCATGAAGGCTGCAGGAGCATTAGTGAGACCAAAAGGCATCACCGTGAACTCATAGTGACCGTACCTGGTCCTAAACGCTGTCTTAGGAATGTCCTCAGGCTTAATCCTAAGTTGATGGTACCCTGACCTCAAATCAATTTTAGAGAATACTCCTGCTCCTTGTAGTTGATCAAACAAATCATCTATTCGTGGCAGAGGATATTTGTTTTTGACGGTAATCTTGTTCAACTCCCTGTAATCAATACAGAGTCTTAAGGTTCCATCCTTTTTCTTAACAAACAACACTGGGGCACCCTACGATGACACACTTGGCCTAATAAAACCCTTCTGTAACAGTTCATCTAGTTGAATTTTTAATTCCTTGAGCTCAGTTGGGGCCATACGATACGGGGCTTTCGAAATAGGTTGGGCCCCAGGAATTAATTCGATGCCAAAATCAATTTCCCTTTGTGGGGGTAGTCCTGGCAACTCCTCAGGAAAAACATCTTCAAATTCACAAACTACAGGGATATTCTCCGTTTTCTCTTCTTTTGTTTGGGAGTCAATAGCATAACACCAATACCTGATACACCCCTGATATAACAGCTTGCTTGCTTTCATAGCGGAAATTAAAGAATAAGTTTTTGCCTCTCTCTGCCCATAAAAACACACTGTTCTCCCTTTCTCATCCTTCAAAATAACCTTAAGATCTTCACAGTCAATTTTGGCTCCATAAGTGTGCAACCAATTCATCCCCAAAATGATATCAAAATCAGACAAGTCAAATTGAATCAAATCCACAGGGAAAGTAGCTTCACCAATGATGATGGGGACAAGTTCAAAAGAGAAGGGGCACTCAATCACAGAATTGTTGGGTAGCTTAATTCTATAATTGGTTTCCATCTTTTTGTTCTCCAGACTCAATTGTATAGCAGATCGGGTAGATATAAACGAATGAGTGGCGCCCGAATCAAATAATACACAAAATGGCTTTGAATTTAAAAAGAGAATTCGAGTGACTACCGTACTAGAGGTAGCAGCTTCCTTTTTGTTCATCACAAACGCCCTTCCTGCAACTGCAGGCCCTGCAGGTGGGGGTCCCTGGCGGGGCGGAGCCAAAGGTTTTGCTGTGCCCTTATCTACGGCTTTCAGTCGGCGGGGGCATGCAGCGATGAGGTGATCAGGACTTCCACACTACATGCATTTGTTGCTGCCAACTCGACATTCAGGAGTGGTGTGATTTGTTCTTCCACACTTCGCACAGGGTACGGGTACTGTCGAGCCCACGAGACAGCTCTTAGGGGGAAGAGGAGTAGGCTTTTTCTGGTTCTGATTCACACTTTCACTCGGAGTCCCCCGTTCAAACCCCTTTCTCTTATGGTTGATTGGATTCAGAGCTCTCAACTCCGTCTTCACTCGTTCCACTTCAGCTGCTCGCTCATATAGTTCTTGATAAGTCACAATTGGTTGCCCCGCTAAGTGATTTCGGATGTAGAAGGCCAAACCTTCCTCGAACCTTCTCATCTTTAACCTTTCAGAGGATACAAATTCAGGGATAAACCTAGATAGTTCTGTGAACTTACTAGCATATTGCATCACTGACATGCTGCCGCTCATTTTCAACTCCATAAATTCCTTTTCCTTTTGCCTTTGCACCACAGCTGGGTAAAATTTCGCCCTCAACTCCACTAAAAATTTACTCCAGGTGAATTCAGGCCCTAGGAGCTTATCCTTCACAGTACTCCACCAAATGTCAGCTTCACCTGATAAATAATACGTCCCAATGTCCATTTTCTTTTCCTCTGGTACCCCAACTACCGTGAAAACTTTCTCCATTCCCCTTATCCATTCCTCTAGCACTATTGGATCATACGATCCATTATAAACTTTAGGGTTGCGCCGAGCTACCTTGTCTGCCAATTTATCCTCTTTAGGAGGGGTTTCAACAGGTACCTGGGAAATTCGCTTCATCAATTCGGCAACTAACGTTGGCCAATAACTCGGGTTTCCTAAGTTGCTAGCTAATACAGAGGGCAATGGTAGCGTGTCACCATGTGGTGGTTCCTGGCAAGAGGCTTGATCACCTGATCCCTGGCCTTGTTCCATATTGTCCTCTACTTGAACCTCCATGTTGTTGTGTACTGACTGGGACATTCTGATCATACATTAAATAAAGCAATTCAAACACTGGAACCCCTAGATACATAAGATAAACATGCCTAATAAATACATAAGAGGTGGTTTGAAGATTATATCATAACTTAAAGCATCATCATTTCATTTCAAAACTGCTTACTTACATACATCGTTGATTTATATACATAAGCTACATGAGCAACAAAAGCATATTACACCTAGCTAAGTTCCCTATCACTAAGGACTAAATAGCCCCTGGCCACTAAGTCCGTCACATAACCAAAAAGAGGTACGGACCCTATCATTACGGTTGGCGAGGATTGAACTAACTATATACAATATCAGATGTCCCACAAAATGTAATTATCCAATCCAGCCAAACCATAGCTACACACCGGGCTCAAAATGAAACCACTAGACCAGCCCATAGAACCATCTAACGATCCCTAGATGGATCGTAATCTGGGTCAGACTCATCATCAGGTTCTTCACCTGAATCAAAGCTACTCGTAGATGCCTCTGATTCGGCACTATCGACCTCCTGTTGAACTTGTGGCTCATGCTCCTCCTCTAAGTCCATCATCAACTCATCCGCCTCTTGTTCCCCTTGCTGCCCTATCCCCATCTCATCACTGTCTTGATCCTCTTCGGGATCATCCTCCTCTGGGTCGTCCTCATCGCCCTGGTGGTCCTCATCCCCAGAGCTAATCACCACAACTTCTGGGGTGCTGGGGATGTCTATTACCACGTAATCCTCCCCAGGGCTATCAGGTAGCAGTGGGGTGTCTGGTGCGGGCGGAATGGGTGGCTCCTGTGCTGGTGCTGGCGGGGAGGGTGGCCCCTGTGCTGGTACTGGGGCTACAGGTGGAGGATGGACCTGATGTAGGGGGAAAACGTGCTGAAGAGTTTCCATAGTAAGTCCCCTCAATTCAAATTCCTCTCTCAATAACAGTTCCGTAGTGAGAGTCATCCATGCCCCATGGGCCTGAAACCTAGGCCCGTCCAAGCCTGGGTTCCCCGTCATCATGAAGTTCTGGTAACGTTGCCTACACTCTACCCACGGGCCAACCGGGGGTAAGGACCCAAGCAGTCTCTGTGCACGAACGTTAATACTATGGAACTCGGAATAAGGGTCCTGCGCATGGGCTTCCATACTCATGTGCAGCAACGCAATGCGAGCTATCATAGATACCCCCGGCAGCATATTAACACCGTAAGGGTCCATCTAACAAAGAAAACACATATATGAGAGGCATGCATATCCATAAACAAGAAACATACAAATGAAAGCAATTGGCAGTCTAATATCGTTATTACACTCTTAATATCATTCTAGCAATATACCATAGATAGCCCCCTCACTACTACCATTCTCACCCTATAGTTTCGAACTCTACATTCCTCTAGAAAATCTCAACCTGGCTCTGATACCAAATCTGTAACACCCCAAGTATACATGATTCATTGCCTGCATTCATCTGCTTAAGGTTATCCATAAGATACAATAATTCAATGAACGGGGCGTTACCGCCGTCCATGAAGGACAAGGCTTCCACTAAACATGAAAAGTTGTCCTAACCCAAAGGTTACCCCATAACAAGGTATACCCCATCATAACACCCAAACCATTTATTTAAATACAAAAAGGTTCTAACATCCCAAGGATAACACCAGCTTACATAACTCGATTTAGAAATACAGTCGCAACATCAAAATACATAAGTTAACTTAAAATACATTAAGCACTCCAAAAATACATCACAATATGGCACGATAGCATCTTAGCTCTCCCACACCGTCAACCACATGAATGGTTCTGCCTCATTTATCACCTCCGGCCTCCCTGCCCGCCTCAGGGCGGTTCACTGAACATTTTCCTAAAACAAAACATAAAAATATTTCGAACTGTGAGCTAAAGCTCAGTACATGCATCCCTGTACTGTTAAAAGTTCATTCAAAAGTAATTTAGGGCCCACTTGCAATTCATTTTAAGTGAAAACAGGGAATAAGATACATATAAAACTGCATTGCTAATTATTATCTATTAGTGCACCCCTTAGTAACTGTTACGATCTGTGAATAGGTGTACACCTGCCAAGCCGACCGAAGGACCTGGCCTGAAGCCGCGCGGGTAACTGGAGGGCAAAGCCCTATAACTGATAACTGATGGGGTCACTAATTATGTGATAAAGTAATAATTCAATTGATTCATTGATGTACTTACCAAAACATTACAATTTCGATAAATACGTGTTGATTTCTAAAGATACAGTCAATCAACGTACCTGAAGGTTTTAAAAGCTAATTCACAGAGTAAATAGATGCACTAAAATGGAGAGAATGAGAGCTTAGGCCTTGATTCTGTTCAAAAGATCATTACAGGAACATGAGATCAGAAATGCACTGTTCTTATAATGAACACTTGTAAATAAAACTAGCATAAAGGATACCCTTAAAAAAAATAGCTTATAAAGAATATGTACAAACCAGTTTGTGGGTTGATTAAACTAAATAAGACTGAAGCTAAATAAATTATAGAAATGCGATTTAAGGCATGGAAGCGAGTTTAGAGAGTAAGGGCTTGTGACGAGGGTATGGAAAGAATATAAGCAGAACTTATACTCCCGACCTCAAAATGAGACGTAATACACCAATATAAACAGCTTAGGAAGTCTTCTAAAACTTTCATTCAGCACACGGAACATGATTCCCATGACAGGGTTTCCTAAAATAGGGCTAGAACATCAACATGTCAGTTTTTAAACCCATCCTGCGCAGGTTCGGTAAAATGACCATAACTTTCTCCACAGACCTCGGATTGATGCGATTCAAGAGCCATTTGAAGCTAACACACTGACCTATCTACCCACCAAAAATAGAATTTTTGGCTGGGCCGATCACTACCAGTTTCATTTCAAAGGCTGTCCTATTTTTCTGAAAATTCCAGCAGCTCTGTTTTAGTGTTTTCCTTCACTTATTACCCCAAACCTCAACTCAAACTCTTTCTTAAGAGTATGTAAATACACTTTGGTACATACCAACATCATACACAAACACCATACATGATTCCTCTTCATATTCATATCAAATAAAACTCCTTTTCTAGTCACATATACACACATACCTCAAATTTACACTTAGTTGATTCAAACCTTGCATTTTGAACAAAACCCTAACTTTAGGTCACTTTGAACTCACTCCCAACTTTTCAAATCACCATAAACAACATAACAAACTTCAATATATTAAGAGATAAGCAAAAACAAGGATAGATCAATCACTAAACAACACTTGAACAAGAAGCTTGCATGATTAAGATGAAACCCTAACCCTAACCTCATCCAATTTCAACTCCAACATAATCCATCAACTAGATGCTTCTTAATACCATAAAAACCAACATAATCCATCACTAAAACAACCAAAATAAGAAACAAAACCAACAAGAGCAAGAATCAAAAACAAAAATCAGCATAGGGGTGAAAAGAAAACTCACTTTGTGATTGAAAAAGTGGTAGAAATGATTCTTGATGCTTGTGGAAGTGAAAGGGGTGTTTGGGGGTGGTGAGTGGGGGTTGTTTTGTGGCTTTTTGGTGGTTGAAAGGTGGCTGGGAAGGGAGGTTTTGCAGCTGCCTGCCGTGTAGAGAGAAGGAGGAGAGGGAAGAGAGATAAAGTTTCATGAAAGCTTGGTTAAAAATGAATCAAAAATGAAAATTTTACATTTTATATTTACATTTTACTTGGCTGAAATTAAAAGTAGAAAAGTCAAAAATATCAAGCTTAATTAAGGCTTAATTAAGAGGGTTTAGCTAAACAAATACAGATCAAGTCGTGCTGCGTTACAAACGGCCCTAAACGGGCTCGGGTTTAGAGAAAGAACTGAAACCGAGTGCGTTTGCGAATATTTTTTTTTTTTGGTCAAAGTCTGAGATTAAAGGATTTTAGTGTTATGAAAAAGAATTAAATCGTTAAATTCGTAAAATATCAAGGCCTAAATCGATTTAAAACAAAACACATGAATTGCAAAGTGAGGGCCTAGTTAGAAATGTCTAAATGGGAATAACAAAAGAGATGATGTAAATGAAATGAAATTAATCCTTTGGATTAATGAAATGAAATGAATAACATAATTTAGGGTTGGACTGTTACAAGTATGATGCCAGTGGAGTGGGCATTGGAGCTGTTCTTACACAACTCAAGAAGCCCCTAGCCTACTTCAGTGAAAAGCTTAGTGGTCCAAAACTCAACTACTCAACCTATGTTAAAGAATTCTATGCCATAGTAAGAGCTTTGAGTCACTGGAGTCACTACCTGAAGCCTAAGGCTTTTGTCCTACATTTAGATCATCAAGCATTGAGGTACCTTAATGGCCAACCTAAGCTCAATACCAAGCATGCCAAATGGGTAGAGTTTCTATAAGCCTTCATCTTTTCTACCAAGCACAAGAAGGGAACTGATAATGTAGTAGCAGATGCACTCTCAAGGGGATATGCTCTGATCTCTATTCTAGGTGCAAAGCTATTGGGATTGCAGTCCATTAAGGCCTATTACCTTGAAGACTTAGCTTTTCAGAAGTTAGTCAGCAACACTCCGGCTCAAGGGCCTTATGTGATGCAAGATGGGTTTTTATTCAGGGGGAATAAACTGTGTATTCCAGCATGTCCATTGAGGGAGTTGCTGGTGAGAGCGGCCCATGCGGGATCGCTTGCTGGACATTTTGGGATGAACAAGACCTTGGATATTCTAAAGGAGCACTTCCATTGGCCAAAAATAGGGAAAGATGTGCACAGGGTAGTGTCCAGGTGCTCCATTTGCCATAAAGCCAAAAGCCAGTTCCATTAGGGTCTTTACACACTCCTTCCTGTCCCATTAAGACCTTAGGAAGATGTAAGTATAGATTTTGTTGTTGCTTTACCTAGGACACAGAGGGGTAAAGGCTCAGTGATGGTGGTGGTAGATAGGTTCACCAAAATGGCTCATTTTATGGCATGTCACAAGGCTGATGATGCCTCTCATATTGCTGATTTGTATCTTAGAGAAATCATGAGACTGCATGAAGTCGCCAAAACCATTGTAAGTGATAGGGACACCAAGTTTTTATCTCATTTTTGAAGAAGCTTGTGGCATCTGTTGGGTACCAAGCTCTTATACAGCACAATCTGCCATCCTCAAACTGATAGCCAAACTGAGGTTACCGGCAAAACCCTGTCCACCGTCCTTAGAACCATGGTCCAGAAGAACTTAAAGGAATGGGATGTTAAACTGCCTCATGCTGAGTTTGCTTACAATAGAACACCAGCTAGGGCTACTGGTTGTTCACCTTCTGAGGCATTGTATGGGATTAACCCTCTGACCCCTATTGATCTTATTCCTCTACCTACTGACTGTAAGGTTAGTTTTGAGGCTGAAAAGAGGGCCAAAGAAATGAAGAGGCTTCATGAACAGATTAGAGCACACATTGAGACGGTTAGTGAAGCCTACAAAGCTAAGGCCAACCAGAACAGGAAAGGCATGGAGTTTTAGCCTCGGGACCTTGCTTGATTGCACCTCAGAAAGGAGAGGTTTCCCACCAGGAGGAAAAGTAAGCTGATGGCTAGAGGGGATGGACCTTTCAAGGTTCTAGCAAGGGTGGGAGCTAATGCATATACACTGGAACTCCCAGGGGACATAGCTATTTCAGCGACCTTCAATGTAGGTGATCTGAGTCCTTACATAGAGGATGGAATTGACTTTGGGGATTTAAGGGCAAATTCTCTCAAAGGAGGGGAGGATGATGCAAACCAAGAGCTAGTACAGGACCTTCATCTAGGACCAGAGAAAAGTTTGCTGCTCAGTCACCAACAAGGCCTATTCTGTGAGGCAATGCAACTCAGTTTGGAGGCCACCTTGGGGAGATCTTTGCTTTGTTGGACACCCTAGCATCACTACTAGCCAAGCCAAGTCTTTTGAAGTTCACATAGCAGCCTTAGTTTAGTTCAGTTTAATAAAGGTAACTTGCAGTCAGCATGCTTGAGGTTATTTTGTGCTACTTCCAATAACTCAGTCATCCCAAAGGGGTTCAATCTCTTTTTATCAGTACCCTAACTCATTTATCAGCTCATATTCATCTCCTAAATGATAAAGGTTACTTGAATTTTGCCATGGGATTTATTTCTGGTAGCAGCAGTCCAGCAGCAGGTCAGCAGCATCAGCAGCAGTTTAAGGGAGAATTTTATTCCCCTGACTTAACAGCTCATTTTGGTCAATCTAAGGGCTTGGAAATGTGTCTAAATATTTATCCAACAAGGCCTTAAAGTTGCAGATTCAGCTCCCTTAGCATCTACTTTTATCCAGCTTCAGAATACAAGAAATACCCTTTTATCCCTTGGATTTCAAGGTACTATACTTGCTGGCAAGCTTGATTAAGTCGATGTAATTAGCTGTAAATCCCCACTCAAGGCCATCATTAGCTTGTACTTTGATGCTATTAAGGGTTGACACCTTAGTAATGGAGATAAGCAAAGGGTTTAGATGTCAAAGATCCAGCCAGCTGCTGTTTTAGGCTAGTTTCAGTCCTTTTCTGTTTTCTTAATTTGGCTAGAATCAGTTGTGGCCGTTGATCTTTTGATTGTAGCCTAATATTTAAGGCTTGTCTTTTACTGTAATACTCAGATTATGTTGAATGAAATTCCCCTTTGCTGGTTTAAGCAAAACTCTCTTAAAATCTCTCTAACTTTAGCCTGTTTAAGTGGTGTCTAAGAGTGATTCTTTATCTAATTTCCTGGTGCATTCTGCTTTAAAGGATTAGTGGTGAATCTTTGTAGTTCTGGTTGGTAGATTTATTTCCTTTATACCAGATCATATTTTCCATGTTGAGTTGCTACTTATGGTTAAGTCAGACTTGCAGTTTCAGCATACATCATTTGGAGTAGCAGGTAAACTCTTGCTTGGCACATGGTTAAGTAAATAAGCTGTCATGAGCAGTGCATCCCGCAAAAACTAATAGAGAGTATTAGCTTGTGCCATCATTGACCTGACCATGTCAAATAATGTATGATTTCCACATTTTACAGCACCATTTTGCTCTGGAGTGTATGGAATTGCTAGCTATTTTTGTATATCTTTTCCCTCGAAAACTCTTTAACATATCCGAGAGATATTAACGATCTCGATTGGTTCAAAGAGTCCTAACGTTTTGTTCCAATTGAGTCTCTACTTCCGCTATAAAGTGTTTGAACACATTTTCCCATTAGTAGTGGGATAATTGGTACTATACCTACATCGCGAATAGTATATAGGTTCATGACGTGCTTTCACATTTATGGGCCCATAGATGTCGAATTACATGAACTCTAATGGACTCGAACCCTTACCAAAAGGCTTTATGGTTGCTTTGCTAGCTAGACATAGCATATATTTAGTAACTTAACCCTAGTGAGTTTTGCTAGCCTATTTACTCCATCTTAGCCCTTATGACCAAGTCGAGCATGCCTCTTAATATATTTAAAACACAGAGTAAAAAATGAGATAAAAATGAAAGATGTTTTATATCACCCAAAACCTAAAAAACGTCATTTAATGTTGCATGCCTAAACAAATTGCCATTGTACAAGATGTCTAAGATATCTAAATGAAAATCAAAAGACAAACCTAATTTCATTAAAGAAATAAAAAACCCAACCCTAGGTGCATAGAGAATATCGCGAAGAAGCAACGTATTCCTTCTATGAAGTCTGAGCTGATATGTACCGATGCCAAGGGCATCTTTTCACTATCTTCCTTAGTAAACTGTATGTGAACCCACTAAGTAGCGATGAAAGTTCATAAAACCAGCTCAGTCTTGAACCATGTGTTTGGTTGCTCCCGAGTCTACAATCCACTAAGGAAATGAGTTGGCAAATAATGCGTGGAAGCACACATATTATTCATAAGTAATTGTAAAAGGAGGTACCTTAGTCTGCTAAGGATAATCCTAAGTGCAAGGTCCCTTCTTTCAAAAGTTATAGCACTTTACAGGTGCTATATTATTCTCTCTATTACCCTTGGCGTTTTCCTTTTAGCAATACCACTCTTATGTGCAGAGCCTTATAGGAAAATGAATCAGGTCAAACTTGATGCTAAGTTGATCCCATATTTACTCAACAGTAAGATTGCTTTCAAATTCCCTCACCAGATCATCATGCATGTAATACAACATAGTAAGCATGTGAATCGATCTTTCTGGAACCACTTTTGGTATGCCTTTAGGCTCTCTCTCAATATTGCTTACAAGTAGTTATGTCTTTGTCATTCTCATCTTTGTCTACCCTAGCAGACATAGAAGTTGTCGAGTGTTTTCACACTTCACACTCATTCAAGAGAAACTGAAACTTTTTATAGTAGATGTCATAGTTGGTGCTATCTAACTTTCATTAGTGAACAATCACCAATCCTGTTTCTAGTTTCCACATCTTAAATTATATATTAAAATATGGACTTTAGGCATATTTTTCAATAATTAAATTATCAGAAACTTTATCATCCATGTTATATGATCAAAAATTTTACTAAGCTCATAATCATCATATGTAAGTATGAATTAGGAATTTTTATAATTTAATTACCACATCTTTCCATAAAAGCAAACTTATGGAGTCCATAATTGTTAAACTAATTAACATATTTAGAAATATCACAAAGATATTCAACTTAATCATCATGTACACCAAATTTACATGAATTTATATTATTCCATAAAACAAATTTATATAACTACAAATATGGGTGAGCAAGATTCTCGGGTACCTTAGAACCTATTTGGAACCGATCAAACGGTTCTATTTTTGGTTCATGAAAAAGAGATATTAGTCTAATCGGTTCTGGTTCTGGTTCTTAAAAAATATCCAGAACCAAAACCCGAAACCCATTGACAGAGAGGAAAATGAATAACTTTTTGATTTCTTACTACCTTTTCTTTTGTTTCTTTATTCTATTTCTATCTGATTCTTTTCCCTTACAATAGTTGAACTTTCAAATAGTAAATTTGACTCAACATAAGTTAATTTTCTACTACTAATTGAAAGATGAATCATCATATTTTTCAAGTAACTAAGAATAAAAAAATACAAACTTAATAAGTTAACTTTTTTTTTTTAAAGATAGAGATGGAAGTAGAAAAATATCAAACATCTCCTCTATCATCATAATAAATAAGAAAATTTAATTTATTAGGTCCTAAAATTTAAACATTAGGTGTGGAAGGTACCTTGGAATTGGAGTCGGTTCCGGTTCCTAAAGTTAAGAACCTATTTGACCAATTTCGATTCCCTAATTCTTTGGACGGTTACCTAGAACTGCTAACCCCTAACTACAAATCTGTCATGTAAAACTCTATTGATGACATATCAATCAAAAAATTCATATTACTATATAAAATGTATTTATACAATAACATGAAATGATATTTCAAAGCAGGTTCGAACAATAACATGTTCTAAAAGAAGTTTGTAAAAGCCGAATAACATTATATGGAACACATTTATATAATTATAGTTAATATGAAACATATTCAAATGTCACTCGCAAATTATAAATACACTCATAATATTACTAATTTAAATTTGATGAAAAGAATTCATAAAAATGTATCAAATTACACAGTTAGCGAGAAACATGAAAGGAATTCATATTCATTAACTTCGGCAAGAGAAAACTGCTAAAAGAATTAGCAAATTCACAACTCATTTGTATACATACAAAACACATTTATATAATATCACTATTGATGATTGACATGAAACATATCCATCTAACAAAATATTATGTAAAACAAATTTATAGAACATAATTTGTACATAAAACATACCCAAATATTAATCACAAGTAATTATATAAAACACATCTATATAATATTGCAAATGTAAATAACATGAAACGAATTCAAGTAAAACTTCTCAATATAATATAAAACATGAAACGAACTCATATAAAACTACTCACATATAATACGAACCCTCATAAAATTTAAGCCTCACAAAAAGAATTCAAACAAAGCGACTCAATTATAACTTTGTTAAATTAACATGAAACAAATTCATGTCAACTATTGAAACCCATCCATATTTTAGAACAGACTAGAGGTTTGTAGCATGAAAGACCAAAATTAAGATAAATCAAGAAAAAAAGGAAAGCTCATGGCCCCAAAAACAAGCTAAACACCCCAAATTAAAACCCTCACTTATTTCACTTCTCTCACTGACTTGATTTGCTCTCTAAAAAAAATCCAGAGAAACATAGAGCTTTAAGATCTATCTAGTGCTATGGATGAAAAACCGATAAGCCCTCTACTCCTCATCCTTCTCTTCCTTGGTGAACGTAGAGCTAAAAAAGCCCTTCTTCTTCAATGGCTTCATCGCCATGGACGAGCTCCTAAAAACTCACTGCCTTGCTTGTAGTCCTATACCTTCTGTTGGTCACTAAGATGCCAATAAGTCCACCCATCATTCATAAGGCCTCCCAAAGGATGAATAAAATGCCACCCCTTCCTTGAAATTCCCCTTTTTTATTTAATTAATCTTGGGGCATCGAGGAGGTTTTCTGATTTGGTGGGCCACTGAAGCTTACCGTCATCACAACAACTACAAAGTGGTGGTAGTGATGGTGAGGTTGGTGTTGAGGATACATGAAAGTTGTGGCATCGAGACCACTTGGATAAGTAGTCAAATTCTAGGGTCTTAGGCACAGGTCCAGTCATAGGATTGGGGCAAACAATCACACAGACGCATAAGGAATTATCCTTTCATGAATTTGATAAGCATAATTACACATAGCCATATGCTCAATCATGCTTTCATTAATTAAACAGCATAATTGTAAAAAATCAACGAACTAATTGCATAGTTATACTATAACCAATTCATTTAGGCAAAAATGAGCAATAATGACTCTGATACTACTGTTGGTAAATAAACAAGTAACCTTTAGAGGTGTGGAAGTGAAGAAATCTATTGCTCAGTAATTGCCCACGTAGTTCACAGGTGGCTACTAAAGTCGCCAGAGAAGTCACATCCTAAACGTGAACCCCCTTGATAGTGACGCAACCTTGAGACAGAGGGAGAGATGGGAGGTTTTGTTTTGGGGTTGACATAATTGATACAATTTATTCCTCTAAACCCCTCTTTATATATGTTAAGGTTATATTAGCCACCACCCCTTAAGTGGTGACAGTAGCCACCTAACCCTAGTCCACTACGGCCGGCCAATAGGTCTCAGACTCTCATTCACTCTCTTATGTTCTCTTAGCTGAGTTTTCCAAGCTTAAGCCAATCATCACCATGAGGGTTTACTAGCAAACTTGGTTGGCCAATGTAAAATTTGCTAACACTGCAAGCGATTTGGGGTTGTGTAAAAATTATACCATGACATTTTTTAATAAACATTGGCAATTGATTTCATCCCAAGCTTCCATAAGTTTCCACCATAATATCTTCTTAAATATTTAGATATTATATTGCAAGTATTAAGTTTATTCTTCTAATAAGTATCTAGATCTTTCTACATATTTACAAGAATAGAATATTACGGAAGCTTTTATAGAGAGCATTTTAGAAGATTATAGCAGAACCTAGAAGGTTCTAGACTACTCTATAAGGCTCCATTGCATATTCAAAAGTCCTTCAAGTATCTAAAAGATTATAGAAACTCTACCCATGACACATGGCGAATTAAGGAGAGAGACATCAATTATTTGGGAGGTGACAAAGAGAAAGAGTAGGAAGAGTTGGACTAGTAAATGATGAGTTATCACGGGTTGCTTGTGAGGATTATTCTCGATATTAAACTAGCTTAGTTCTTATGCTTTGCAAAACAAACAATTAATATTTATTCAAATAACTAATTAGAAAAATAAACTAGAAGGTTTTATTTTAGATGAGATTATCTCAACTTAATAATTAATAAGATAAAAGTAAAAGATGAATGAGATATGAAAAACAACAGCGTAGAAAACAGTCAAGTCCTATTAGACAAACAATGAAATTGTTTTCCATAATTAGCTGCTTCGTAATTAGACCTAACAACTTTCTACTTTTAATGTATCATAAAGTTTTGTATTAATCATGTATTGATTTTGTATTAAAACTCACTTATGGAGAATCACCTTAACATGACATGATTATATGCTTGATATATGTTTTGACCTCAAGGCACATTTTCCATAAAAATTAAGTGTCATAAAATCTTGTTTGCACAATTGCTTGAATCCTATCTAAGTGCTCAAGTGCTTACAAGTAACTTAGTTAACAAAATTATTAGGTGATTCACTGTCTAGAGTTTCAAAGCTAGAGTTCAACTACCTTTAACTCTTAACTTCAAGGACTTTGGCTGGCTTGTTAGGAACAAATCCTTGCCGAAGTCATAAATGGGTAAACTTGAATTGAGCTTAAAATGAATTTTATGACACTTTGAATATTTTTCTAAATTTGCAATTTGCATATCTATTCGGTAAAATTTGAATTATTCATAAACATGCAATTCCATTATAAGAAAACATAACGCAAATTTTGGTTCACCATGTGCTTGAAATTTGGCTATGTATTTTGTCCTTTAAGAGGTTGTAATTTACCATACTATGCTAGTCTAAATTAATTAAATTACTTGTGATTTAATTAGTCAAGTAGTCTTGTTGATTATCTAAATTGAACAATCTTCAAAAAATAGGAGTAACTTCATTGTTTCTAGTAGCTAGTAACACTTGGGATGCTTAGAAAGCATATTGAATTATATCCCTAATCAGGCAAAGACCAAACACACTTTTCTTGGAAGGGATACATGCACTAAACTATACCAAAATTGTAGTATGTCAACATCAAACCTTGAAACAGTGGTTCATGTATTAGTAAAACAGGAATGCAGTGGTCAACAAATTAAATGAAGGCTAAATAGCAACCTTTCCAACATATAAGATGCTGAGAACTAAGTAAGTAGACGTCAAAAAACTTGATGAACATCAAATTCCTTGAACCAATTGATAGCATTAGAAAGAAATGTCCAACGGAATACTCTAACACATCCAACATCTACATCTTCAACATCTTCCAATGGTCTCCGTCTCATTACCTATAAATAGAGGCCTTGTTAAAGATAAAGGGTACATAACATATAAGAACAAAGAGTTCAACTCATATCCTAAGTGTTACTATACTCTTGAGTGATCATCTTCAAATCATTGTACTCTTTGTACATCATTTGTGATTACTTGTGAGACAAGAGGATTATGAGAATCCTGCTCGTAAAGAAGAGGGTTGATCGAGAGCGTCATCCGTCCTAAGTAGAGACTTAGGGAAATCACTTCAACAGAAGGCTTGAAGTGTATATTATAGTCAAGGTCTCTGGGTAGACACTTGTAAATTTTATAAATCTCCGATCAAAATAATAAAAGTGGTCGAATCCTAAATAAGGAACCATAGGCGGGAATGTAGTCTACTTAGAGTGTGAACCTTGTGAACAACTCTGCGTGTGATCCATGTGGGAGTATCCTTTTTTCTATCTCCTTCTATTGTATAAATAAACTCCTTTTTTTTCAAAAAAAATAATTAAAAGGAGTATCCTAGAAATAGTAAACTACTACAAATAGAAATAAATTAACTTCTAACAGCCTTACCTTGTCGACATAAGTGTAAACCATACAACTTAATCAGTAATCACAATAACAGTGTTTGATTGTCCCTAATCATTACCCCCCTTGAAGGATCCTACTTCACTTGGATCTAAATATTTGAGATGGGTATGGATTCTCCTATTTCTCTAGTGGAAGCACTAGGCTTTTTCCCTTTCTTTGCAACATAAAACACTTCTCTTGTTCCCCTTCGTGTTTGTAGTACTTTCCTCTCAAGAATGGTATCTTCTAGTAGTGGAATCTCTTTGTCGATGTGTAAGTCCTCCACTAAGGGCATAACTTCTTCTAGTTCATCATCCAATATGAATGGTTCAAAGGGCTTTAACTTTGGAGTATTAACTATAGAGTAAATGTCTAACAATTAGGTAACTCTAACTAACAAGGATTATCCTCAATCTACTTAAGGATCTTAAAAAGTCCATAATGAATAAGCTTCAAGTTTTTATCTTCTCCTTTGGCCTTTCTTTTCCTAAGTGTAACTATACACGATCACCAACTGGGAAATCTCCTTTTAGTTTGTGTTTGTCATGTTTAACTTTATATTTTTGCTGAGCTTCTTGTAACTTCTTTTCCGCTGCATTGTGTACTCTTCGTATGCTTTTTGAAAACATTTAAGCCTTCTCTAGACCATTATTATCTTATACTTCCATTGATGTGGGTTCAAGTGTAAACTTAAGGTCAAGTGGACTCTGTGGCAAGTAAGCAAGACACATCTCAAAGGGTGATGTGTTGATGGAGCCATGGAAAGTACAATTAAAGGAAAGTTGTAAGTATAGCAACTCATCCCAAATCTTTCGGTGTTTAGCATTATAACCTCACAAAAGATGTACAATGGTCCTATTAACAACTTCAATTCACCATCAGTTTGAGGATGAAAAGCTACACTTTAATTTAGCTTTATATCTATCATAGACCATAATGATCTCTAAAAACTTCCAAGAAAATGATTATCGTAGTCTGAAATAATAGAAGTTCGCAACCCAAAATGTACCCGTATTCTCCTCCTGTGATAGTCTTTTTGCACGACATCAAGACAATATTCTTGGAAAATCTATCTATTACATAAAGATAATCATATCCTCTTTTAGGTAAACCTTCTATAAAATCCATGCAGATGTTTTCCCAGGTTATACTTGGAAATGGCAATGCTGTGTGAAGTCCAAGTTTTTGATTTTGAGGGCTTTAAAGTGCTACATAACTCACATTCTTTTAACAAAACATGTTATATCTTATTAAATCCGAGGCTAATTAGCGTATTGAAGATTTTGTATAGTCTTATTTAATCTAAAGCGGCCAACCACCTTTCAAGTATGAGCTTCTTGTTTCCATTATATACTTCAGTCACTTGGATCATATAGCTGGGACCCTTTGTAAAGCAATCCATTTTGCAAAGTGAACTCTGATGATTTCTCAAGTTTCACCATATTCATTATATCATGAAAATAATGATTACAACCACACATACTGATGTATTCATTATGCACACTAGGTTGAACTTCCATGACAGTGGACAAACAAAGTGTAATTATTAGTGTCCACGAAAGCATATTGGCCAATTTATTATGTACTCCTTTTTTGCACTTTATGTTAAGTTAAACTATTGAAGATAGGTCACCCATTTCATGTGATGAGCTTGTTGCAATTTAGATTACATTTGTAGGCGTTGAAGGGGTCGATGATCAGTATAAATGTACGATAATTTTGATTGTAAAATAAAGAGCTCCAAGTGTATGACTTTTATCGTATTACTTGATGGTCATCTCCATAGGGATGAGGATGAGATTAAGGTCACTAAATGTGAAAATAACTAATCTAGCATAATTCTAAAGTAATTAAAAAAATGAACAACCGAAATTATAGAATATAAATGGATCAAATTCTAAATAATCCATAATTATTTGCAAATTCTAATATCCTTTAAACTAGATAAAAAAGTAAAACCAAACTCAACCACATTGACATAAGTAATCTAAACTAAAGTTGGTAAAATAGTACTGATAATTATAATAAAGAAAGCTTAAATCTGACAAAGAAGGGATTGATTAGCCCGAACTACATTGATGGAGCTCGCATTCCTCAGACCGAGTTCAGAAGGTAACACCCAAAAACCAACATGATGGAAAACAGAACAACATAAATTAAAGCATAATAGAAAAACAAAAGATAGGGGAAGGGGAAAAACTCAACCTCCTTGCTTCATGGAACTTAGCCAAGCTTCTACAAACTCTATCAATGGGGTTGTTCAAAACACAACAACCCAGAAAATCGAGCTCCTTCGATAACAATCAAGAGTTAAAATGCAGAATTGAAATGACGGCGAAGGGAAAATGAAGAATGCAGCAAGGCCTTAGGCATCCTAGCTAACGAAGCTCAGCCCAATATCTATCCAGACACCATTTATGGTGGACAACGAAGCTTCGAAAACAAGGGAATACCAACTTATGAACTATGACACCAAAAACCTCAAAATCGAGCCAAAATTCTTGAAATTTCAAAGCAACTATTACAAATCAAACTCGAAATTGACAAAATCAAATCTAATACATGAAATTTGAATGCTAAATTTTCATATATGAAATTGAAATAAAAAGAAAAATGAAAAAACCACTGAAAATTTAACCCTAAAATCTAAAATAAAACTTAAATTAAATCCTAAAATTGTCTAAGAACTGGAATTAAAGATTTAAACCCTAAAAATCGAACCTAAAGTCCTAGACTCATACCTCCTTGCACCGCTCTCTCCATTTATACTCGAACCCTTATTGATCTTGGCCCTTCAATTAACGATATCATGGATGGTGGAGATGATGCAAGCTGGTGGTGCATGGAGCGTTGATGGGTGCTTAAAGTTTGATGAAGATAGGGGATGATACTGGTGTTGTTGGAGTTTGTCGAAGAGAGAGATTAGAAAATGGAGAAGCGAAGATAGAGACAGTGAAGAAAGGAAGGGAGGCGATGTCGGGCTTCTCTAGTTAGCCTGAGAGGAGAGAGAAGGAGAAATGGGCAGTAAGGAGGCACTTGACCAGCATGTGTAAGGGCTGGGTTTGAATAGATTTAGTATTTATTTTATTTTTTTTGTTTTTGCCTTGCTTTTTTCCAATTTTAGTGCAAACAAATACCCCCACACCAAGATGTTGCTCGTCATCGAGTAAAACAACTAAACTACCTAAAATTAAATAGAAAATAAGAAAAAGAAAATCCTAACTCACTTTCGTAAGAATCATGGTTGCATTTAGCATATACAGCAAGCCTATTAAACCTCTCAGTTTCTCAAGTGGGCAAGTGAGGTCTCATGAAGGTTTTCAAATGAAATATCCACAAAAACATTTTGAAAACAAAGGAAAATCTTTTTGTTTTTTTTTTCCCAAAACATGAAAATATGTACAAGTAATGGGGAAATTACGTACATGACTCAGGCAATTGCAATACCCTAGTAACCAAATCACCAAATTACACACAAATAGAATATATAATCAAGTCACGAGAAGCACCCTGGCTCTCATTTCCACCCCACACACAATATGCAATGATATCCACACCTTGGTGCATGTGGTGATGTGTATCAATCCTTATGAATCAACTTGCTAGCATCGACACGATCCCCGTTTCCTGCCTAATTGCCTTATTTGTCCATTTTCTCTCTTTTTTTCTTTTTCAAGAATAATAATGCACACACCCTAAACCCACTTAACTTACAAATATTTAGGCCTTCATGAAAAAATGGGTTTTATTCAAATGTGCAAAGCATTTATTTCATTACCTAAACAGATGTGAAATCAAGTAAAATAGCATATATTCAAGCCAATTAAGTATATGAAATAAAGATAGCAGCTATGAACATTGGTGCTCGAGTTTTTTATTCTCTTTTTAGACCTTTTCCTTTTCTCTTTTTTTTTTCACATTTTTCAAGAGCATAGAAGGAAACTTCGACAGACAAAAAGTTCACATGCCAAGTTAGCAACGAGACCCAAAGAATTGATAAAACAGTGGGCAAGGTAGTACAAAATCGCACATATGAGATGGGGTTATTACAAAATATTGAATCTACATTCTTAACTAGACATCTCATCATACAAACTCTATTTACATATAACTCAATGAACTAGCCACATGGGATCACAGCCGCCAAAGAAAGAACACAACTCCCCATAGAAAAACAAAAATTGTTTTGAATTGTTTTCAAAATTTTTGAAAAATGGAAAATATATACAAATGACACCTCATCCCTACACCAAAACTCCACAATGTCTTCATTATGGTAGCTAAGGTGCCAAAAAGTAATCACATAAGCTATACAACCGAAAAACCCTATAAAGTCACAAGTATATACAAACTAGGACATGATGAAAATCAAAAACAAAACCGAAAACTAAATCACCAAAATCAAATTTAAAACTATAATCAAAACTAAAACAAATTGCACACACATAATCACAAAAACCAAAGATCAAAATCACAAAAGAAAGCAAAACCAAAACCAAAACCAAAACCAAAACAAAAACAACAAAAATCAAGACCAAAACGTATATAATAACCATAATAAAAACAAGACACAAAAGAAACCAATGGAACAAAAAGAAGGCTCTAATCACCTATTTACAAAAACATACCACTAAGACACAAAACACAACTAACACATCCTTTAGAAAATACCTAGCATAAATAAAAGCACCATAAAAAAACAAAAGATAGGGGATGAGGATAGACTTATATAACCTCCTTGCCTCATGGAACTTATCCAAGCTTCCATAAACTTTATCAATGGGGTTGCTCAGAACACAGCAACATAGAAAATCGAGCTCCTTCAATAACAATCAAGAGTTAAAATGTAGAATTAAAATGAAGGGGAAGGGAAAATGAAAAACATAGCAAGGCCTTAGGCATCCTAGCTAAAGAAGCTCAATCTAAGATCTATCGAAACTCCATTTATGGTGGATAACAAAGCCTCGAAAACAAGGTAATACTAACCGATGAACAGTGACAATCAAAACCTCAAAATCAAGCCAAAATTCTTGAAATTTCAAAGCAACCATTACAAATGAAACTCGAAATTGATAAAATCGAATCCAATACATTTAAATTTGAAGGCTAGATTTTCATATATGAAACTGAAATAAACAGGAAAACGAAAAAACCGCTGAAAATTAAACCCCAAAATCCAAAATAACAATTAAATTAAGTCCTAAAATTCTTTAAGAACCGGAATTAAAGACTTAAACCCTAAAAATCCAACCTCAAGTCCTAGATTCATACCTTTTTGCGCCACTAGCTCCATTTATACTCGAACCCTTGTCGATCTTGGCCCTTCAATTAACGATATCGTGGATGGTGGAGATGATGCAAGTTGGCGGTGCGTGGAGCGTTGATGGGTGGTTAAAGGTGGATGAAGATGGGGGATGATACTGGTGTTGTTGGAGTTTATCGAAGAGAGAGATGAGAAGATGGAGAAGTGAAGATAGAAGCAGTGAAGAAAGGGGGAAGGCAGTGTTGGGCTTCTCTAGTTAGCCTTAGAGGAGAGAGAAGGAGAAATGGGGGGTAAGGAGGCACGTGACCAGCACGTGTTAGGGCTAGGTTTGAGTATATTTAGGATTTGTTTTATTTTTTTTTTGGCCTTGGTTTTTTCAATTTATTCAACACCTACAAAATCAAATAAAATCAACTAAAAATCTAAAAATAATAATTATTACAAGCATAAATCGGGTATAAAGGTATTATAACAATATCATATTTTTGGCGCAAACAATAAACTACTATTTCTTTGCATAGCAGATGCACGCCAATGCTTAACAGCTTAGTGCTGCGCAAGCAACTCTTTGTCATAAGTCTTTTTTCTTGTAGCAAATTGGCACCCATCACATATCATGATGCATCAGCCTCCAGTTCAAAAGACTTTTGTAAATTCGGGAAAGCTAAAAGAGGTGCCTTACATATCTTCCTCTTTAAGGGAAGAAATGTGTTGTCATGTTCTGGGTCCACTCAAAGCATTTCATATCGCAATTTTTTTACAAACATTCCATTTTGTACTTCTGCACTGGGAGAACTTGCAATAATAATATACCCCACTTTTTTATTTAAAAAATAATAGTCTACTAATATTTTGTTCTATTCTCCATATTTTGAATTTGAGACATAAACTGTGTGGAAGTTGTAGAATATTACAATTGCCTGTCATTTGCTAAAACCGTTGGTCACATAACTCAAATCATCAGCACCAAATAATAAAACCCTAAAAAAATAAATATTAACCAATGAAGTGAACATGTCGAAACATGAAATAAAACTACAAATGACTCAATATAATTTTTTTGGTGTATTTAATTTTATTTTATTCTTGTATCAAATTCCAACATCATAATGGTAGTTTTTATATTTAAAAAAATTTAAAATATCATTATGTGGACTAGTTTTTATATTTAAAAAATTTAAAATATCATTATGTGGACTGGGTATATTTATAGAGTTGTCCATAACTTTTTAGGTCTGTTTTACGGCTGCCTACATATATTAATATGAACTCCTTCAAAATAACTTAATAGATATATTTGTTTTGGATGAGGGGTATTCATGGGTACCCCTACCCAACAAATAGATCTACCCATGCCACCTATAAAATTTCAACTTCAGTCATGTTAGTTAGACAAGACCAATTTTGAATGGCCATAACTTTTTCTGGGTATATTTTAGTTCTCCATTACCGATGACACAACCAAGGTACAATGCTGATTGCTTAGCAAAGTCATACTTCTTCCTATAAGGCAGAGATGATGCTTTTACAATAATTTAAATACCGTTCTCAGATGGTCTAGGTGTTCCTCCTAGGTACAACTATAGATCAAAATGTCATCAAGATAAACACTGACAAATTGTCAATGAAAGGTCACAAGACATTGTTTATTAATTGCATGAATGAAGGAGGGGCATTCTAGAGTCCAAATGGCATAACCAGCCACTCAAACAGGCCCTGTCTTCTGTTGAAACTGTCTTCAAGAATCATCTTCTCGAATTCTAATATGGTGATAACCGTACTTCAAATCCAACTTTGTGAAGTGATGTGCATGCTTTAATTGATTAAGGAGGTCATCTATTCTAGGGAGTGTACATCAATTTTTCACAGTGATCTTATTTAAGACAGGGTAATTAGTGCACATATGACAACCACCATCCTTTTCGAGAACAAGAATCACTGGTGATCCACAAGGTGAACTTGCTTCTTTATCTCTTCACTTTCTGCCACAGAATAATGATAAATACTTAAATTTGGGAGTGATGAATATGATATTAATTGAATCTCCTCTTTTACTTCTCTCTTTGGTGGTAAACCTTGTTTTTTGGAAAAGAGATCTAAAAATTCTCCACACATTTTTGCTAACTCATTTTTGTTTTTGACTTGGGATGACTTATCAATAGCCACTTGAGTCACTAATAACGTCACCTAGGGATTTTTCTAGTCCTATGGACCCTTTATATGTAGAAGGTCGTATATATAGTAATACAAACATCTTGGATGTGCAAACCATTCCCTTAGCTTGACATGCAATGACTAAATTAGCACTTTACTGTGTCCTTTTATCGATCAAGAGATACTTTCTTCTCTCTTTAGTGAATTGGAATCTTTTGAGTTATTATTCAAATGCCTTTGGAATCACTTCATTCCAAGCTCTGTGGAAAAAGTTATAGCTGATTGGCTAAGACTTCGCAGCATGCACAGAAGTTGTGCACGGTTTTGTACAAGCCCAATTTGAGGAGCCTTTTTGTGGTAACTGGGTTTTGTACTATGAATAAAAGTGTTGCAAGACTTCTTAAACTTTTCATATTGGCATTTCAAGGCTTAATTTGAGGCGGGGGTGAAAGATATGAATTTCCTAAAGTAGACCTTGAAACAGTAATATGAATGAGGAAAGAAATCGTGAGATTTGAAGATATTATCAGGAGTTTCTAAATAATTATGGATATTGTAAAGAAATTACAAATTTTAGTGAGTTCAACAACTTTGATTGTATATAGAAGGTTACCTGGGTTGGAAAACTGAGTTAAATGAGTATCAGAATGAAATTTGAGAAGTGGGGAGAGTAGTGACTTAAGATCTGTGTCTATTGGGGCAAGCTGAGGTTATATAAGCTTTCCTGAACCTCACAACACCTCCTTGGCATTAAATCTTTTATTATCCATTTTAGATATATGAAAAACCCATACTTCGCTTATATCCATTAAAATCTTTTCATTATCATCCTAATTATTTCATTTTGGTCTATTTTGCTCCAATTTATTTTACTTCGAGTTTAATGACCCTAACTTATTTGGTTTTCAAATCATTTTAGTGTAACTTACCTTACATTGAATTGTTTGAATTGTGGATGCATTTTTAATTAATCAATTTCTATTAAAGTTACAAATTATGGGAGTGCAAGTTGTTTACTAACTGTATTTACCTATAATTATATTTCTTAAGCAGAAACGGGGTCTAGGCTATCATTTCCCATAATGTATAAGTGTTATAAGGTGAGATTGCATTTTAAAGACTTTAGGTGTATTCGTTGCCTGCATCTTCAGAAATCAGAGTGTATTTATCAAAGTTATCATGTTCTGGTAAGTACATAAATGAATCAGTTTACACAATAATTTATCATTTAATTAATGACCCTGGCAGTTGTCATCTATAGGGCATTCACCCTTTAGTTACCCGCGTCACTTCAAGCCAAGTCTGCCGATCGGCTTTGCAGGTGTACCTTTGATCATAACAGTGTCAAGGGGTTCACTATCAGATAGTAGCTAGTAATGCAGTTTTACATTCATCTCATTCATTTTTTAACTCAAAATGAATTGCAAAAGTGGGCACCCAACTAATTTATGCAGAAATTATTTAACAATACAGGAATGCACGAACTGACTTTGGCTAACAATTTGAAATGTTCTTCATGTTTTGTTTTAGACAAATACTCAGTGAATCACCGTCATGCTAGCAAACCAGCTGGAGAAAATAAGTTGAGCAATGGAATCTAGATGGATCAACAATGACTGTATTTTGAAATCTTTAATGGATGGAGGCGTAAATTTTATGGTAAATTGATTTACTGTGGTGTATAAACCCTATGTTGGTTGACAGTTGATTGTGTATGGTTTGATCTTATGCTGATGTGTATGGTTGAAGGTATGCCTAACTATATTATTTCTAGTATACATGCTTCAAGCCTTGTCATTTTGAATGGTAGTAACACCCTTATCATCGAGTTTACTGGTCCTAATTATGGGATTTATTAAAAAGAATACAAACAGTAAAGCATGTGCATTTTGGGGTGTTATGGTTTTTGGTATCAAAGGTAGGTTTGATCTTCCTCAATGGGATATGGAGTATGGAGAGTAGAGTTAGGAGAGTAAGAAAGTTGGTTAGTAAGAGTTATGATGATATTGTTGCAGATAAGAGATAATATATAGTAATGTCTGCTTATCTCTCACATATTCTTCTCTTATATTCTGCTTTGTTAGATGGATCCATATGCAATGAGCATCTTGCTGGTTACTTTTGTGGCCACTCACATCAACCTACTATATGCTAGTATGGTAGTCCACATATAAAATCCCTTTCCTGAGTTTCACAGCATTATAGTCCGTACACGTAGGCCATTGTGCATGCTTATCTTACATGATGGTTGTAGTGAAGTAATTGAATTACTTTGTTTATTGAATATCCAGAATGTCTTAACTTGTGTAAAACAATCGGAAATCCACATATGAGATAACTTGGACAGCGCCAAGTGACGCTTTGCGTAATGTGCCACTAAACATTTGTAGAATGCCCTTGATTCCCCTTAAGTTTTCCAATGACATTGGGAACCCTAATTACTGGCAGACTTTGGTGTCTGAGCTTATGAAACGAATTCCAGTAGCACCTACTGAAATCTCTACTAAGGAAGATAAACTAGCAGATAGGGTAGCCCGGTGCAACCCTAAAGTCCATGAGGGAGAGTATGGCCCAGTATAACTTGAGGAATGGATCCGAGGGATGGAGAAAGTTTTTACTATAGTAGAGATTCCAAGGGATAAAAAGGTGAATATTGGGATGTTTTGCCTAACTACCGAAGCAGATTTTTTTATGAAACACTGTTAAGGATAGGCTTTTAGGACCTGACTTCACTCAATAGATTTTTGGAAGAACTGAAAGCTAAATTTTACCCAATTGTGACTCAACAGCAGAAGGAGAAAGAATTTATAGAACTGAAGATGAGTGGTAGTATGATTGTGATGAAGTATGCTAGCAAGTTTACAGAACTATCTAGGTTTATTATGGAGTTTGTGTCATATGAAAGACTGAAGATGAAAAGATTGAAGAGGAATTCGTAATCAGCTAGCTAGTCAACTGATCCTTAGCTTTCATGAGTTATATGAGCGGGCAGCTAAAGTGAAATGAGTGAAGATTGAGTTGAGGGCCTTGAACCCACTTCATTAGAAGAGGAAGTGGACGAAGTGGACCGAGAATAGAGCTCCGAGCGAGAGTGTAAACTAGAAGAAGCCTTCTCCCGCTCCTCCCAAGAGTCGTTCTATAGGCTTAGTAGAGCCCTGTGGGAAATGTGAAAGAACTAACCACACCACTCCTGAGTACCGAGTGAGAACTCACAAATGCATATAGTGTGGTAGCCTGCAGTACCTCATTGTTGCCTGTTCTCAAAGACTGAAGGCTGTAGACAAGGGTTCCCAACACCAAGGCCCGCAACTATAAGAACGGCATATGTGTTAAGCAAGAAGGAAGCTGCCATCTCTGGTACAAAAGTTACTAGAACTCTCTTTTTAATTTCAAAGCCATTTTGTGTATTATATAATTTAATTACCACTCATTCATTTATATCTACTCAATCTACCATATATCTAAACCTTGAAAATAACAAGACAGAAATCAGTTATAGATCAAGTTACCCAGTTACTCTAGAGTTTGAGTGTCCTATCTGTTATAAACTTGTCCTAATTATTATTACTGAGATAGTATTCTCTGGAGTTCTGATTCAATTTAACTCATTAGACTTTGATATCATTATGAAAATGAGCTGATTGTGTACTTATGGTGTCCAGATAGATTGTGACCTTAAGGTTATGTAAGGGATGAACGAGGGTAAGAAATATGTTTTATGGGCAAAGAAAGGAAAAACCTTGTTCTTTAAATTCTGTTACAAAAACAAGTGAGCTCTTATATTAAAGATATATTGGGTATTGGTGTTATGCTATTGACACTCAACCAAAGGAAGAAAAAGTAGAAGATATCCTTATAGTTTGTGAATTTAGAGATGTTTTCCCGAAGAGTTCCCAGGACTGTCCCACAAAAAAAAAAAAAAATAATTTTGAGATCAAATTAGTCCCTAATGCCCAACCTATCTCTAAAGCCCCATATCGTATGACCCCTACAGAGCTTAGAAAACTAAAGGTTTAGCTAGATGAGCTATTACAGAAGGGATTTATTAGGCCAAGTGTGCCACCATGGGATGCCCCAGTTCTATTTGTGAAGAAGAAAGATGGAGCCTTAAGGATGTGTATCGGTTATAAGGAGCTAAACAAGATAACCATCAAAAATAAATAACCATCGCCCCCAATGGATGATTTATTTGATTGACTGTAAAAAGCAGGAGTCTTTTTCAAGATTTATTTGAGATCAGGATACCATCAACTTAGTATTATACCTAAAGACATTCTCAAAACTGCACTTAGGACTAGGTTTAGTCACTATGAATTCACCATGATGCCTTTTGGCCTAACCAATGCCCCCATGGCCTTTATGGATCTTGTGGGTAGAGTTTTCAGACCTTATTTGGACATGTTTGTCGTGGTATTTATAGACAATATTTTGATTTACTCCAAAGACAAAGACAAACACATTACCCATTTGAGAATGGTGCTGCAGACCTCCTGGGAACCTCAATTACATAGCAAATACAAGAAACTTGAGTTCTGGTTAGAAGAAGTGGTATTTTTAGGACATGCATTTTCAAAGGAAGGGACTGAGGTTGATTTGCAGAAGGTGAAAGCAATTACGGAGTGTCCAAGACCCACCAATGTTATTGAGATTAGAAACTTTTTGGGGTTAGCTAGGTATTATCGAGTTTTGGGAAGGAATTTTCAAAGATAACATCTTCCTTGACCAATTTGTTAAAGAAAACTATTAAGTTAGCAAGAAGATAAAGTGATAGCTTATGCTTCCTAACAGCTCAACCCTTATAAGAGAAATTACCCTAACCATGACCTAGATCTAGCGATTGTGATTTTTACACTGAAAATTTAGAAAAATTACTTGTCTGGAGTACCTTATGATATCTATACTAATCATCAAAGCTTGAAGTACAATTTCACTCAGAAGAAGTTCAATATGAGACAAAGGCGTTGACTAGAACTGTTTAAAGATTATGACTTGCAGATCCAATATCACCCAACAAACACAAATGTTACAGCAGATGTCCTAACTAGGAAGGGACAACATAGCCTGAACATTGCAATGATTACTTAGTTGAACCTCTTAAGAGGGCTTGAGAAAGTGTCACATGGGTAAGCATCTACGAATATCAATAGATCGAACTCTTTTAAGCTGGTGCCCATAGTACTTCATAACCTATGATCAACATTTGCATTTGAAGAAAGCATGGAACTCCCAGAAGTTGATGTTGTGAAAGTACTAGCAGAGAAATCTACAGGAAATATCAGGGTAAAGTGATGGCAGAAATTGATGACAAAATCATCTTTTGGGTCACGAAGATCTTCTTCAATACTCGAAGAGGTGACCATCATCAGAAGACTCTTGAAAATAGACCCTTGGAGTTTCAGGTAGATCATAAGGTTTTTAGGAAGTTTCACCAACTAAGGGTATAAGGAGGTTTGAACTGCAGGCTAAATTGAGCCCAAGATCTATTGGATCATACTATTTTATTGAAAGCCTGAATCTCGTAGTTTGTCTACTAGATCTTCCTTTATAACTTGAACACACACATAAGAAGTTCCTTACCTCACAACTCAAAAAGTACATTTCAGATCATGACCACACTGTCATAACTAAACCCATTGCGGTCACCAAGGGTTTAGTGTATGAAGAGCACCCCATCCAATATCGCAGGATTAAGAAGCTACGCAATAAGCAAATACCTTTAGTCAAAGTAATTTGGACAAATCATAAATCCTCAGAAGCCACTTGGAAAATCGAGGAAGAAACGAAAGTCAAGTACCCACACCTATGTGAGGCAATCTTGCATATTTGTGACAAAGTTCATAAGTTTTGAGGACGAAATTCTTTAAAGGATGAAGGCTATAACAGCTCGACTCTAAAACATATTTATTTATTTAATTAAGTCATGTTGTTATTTTTCTCACAATCAGTTATCGTATTTAATCATCCCGATTGGAAAAATTCCATTTGAGCCCCACTTTGCAATTTGGGTTTTATTATCGTAAAATTTTGCTTGAATCGATAGCTGGCCCAGATAAATATGTTTTAAAGAATTAAATTATTTTTTATAACGAACCAAAAATTTAATTTCGAGCTACCAAAAAAAATTCAATCTTGCAAAGTGTATTTTCTTTCGAGCCCAAATTCATTTAGGCCCACTTGTGTCCTAACAAGTTACTACCCATTTACTTAGCTATTTATCCTCAATTATGTCTAATTATCATTAGCAAAGATATGCTTTTAGAGTTTAAAACTCAGCCAAGTATTATCTAAGTTATTTTCCACCAAGTAAACTATCAAGATATCAAGCTTCTCTCTCTCCTCCTTTTTCTAGTTCAAAGTGAGTAAACCCCAACACTCTTCTTATTGATTTTTGGTTTTAATTCTTGTCTATGTTGATTTTGATTGTTGATCATGTAATCTTGATAGAAATAGTAGTAATTTTGATGTTTTAATTGTTGATTATGCTTGAAAGCATACAAGGGTTGATGTTGTTCATGATCATGCAAGCTTAAGTTTGAAGTGATAGATTTGGATTGTTTCATATTTGATTTTGTGATCTTTGGCATTAGTAATGCATATCATGATGTTTATGTTGATTTTAAATGAGTTTAAATGCAAGTACAAGTTGGTCATAAACTAGAGTTTTAGTGATCATGCATGGATTAGTTTATTTTTAGTTTCAGATATGTTGATTGTATATAATTGGACGAAAAATAAAATTTGGATGTGTTGTTTAACTTCGATAATGCCTTGAGGTGATTTTTACAAAAAGGGTTGGATTATGGAAAAATTTCTTCAATTGACTAAAAGAGGTTGTTTTGTACATTTGTTCAAGTAAGTGAGATTATGGTTGTGTTTTAAGTGTTTTTGTAAAGAGAAGAATTAAAAATTAGGTGAAGATGATTATGGAGTAAATTTGAGTAACATGGCCTTGGAAGGTGATGATAAGGAACTAATCTTGGGTTAGTGATTTAAAGAGTGATTTTAGAGGGAAATTATGTGAAGAAAAGGTTGAGGGAAATAGGCAGCAGGGCCGTGAACAGACCCGAAACAGGGGGTCCTTTATAAATAAACTGGCAAATCTTTGATCCATTGAAAAATTATGATTTTTGGTTGATAGATAGATCAAGGATTTATTGTTCAAATGTCTTTGGAATCACTTCATTCCAAGTTTTGTGGAAAAAGTTATAGCTGATTGGCTAAGACTCCGCAGCATACATAGAAGTTGTGCGCGGTTTTGTATAAGCCCAATTTTAGGAGCCTTTTTGTGGTAACCGGGTTTTGTACTATGAATAAAAGTGTTGCAAGACTTCTTAAACTTTTCATATTGGCATTTCAAGGCTCAATTTCAGGCGGGGGTGAAAGATATGAATTTCCTAAAGTAGACCTTGAAACAGTAATATGAATAAGGAAAGAAATCATAAGATTTGAAGATATTATCAGGAGTTTCTAAATAATTATGGATATTATGAAGAAATTACAAATTTTAGTGAGTTCAACAACTTTGATTGTATATAGAAGGTTACCTGGGTTGGAAAACTGAGTTAAATGGGCATCAGAATGAGATTTGAGAAGTGGGGAGAGTAGTGACTTAAGATCAGTGTCTATTGGGCCAAGCTGAGGTTATATAAGCTTTCCTGAACCTCACAACACCCCCTTGGCATTAAATCTTTTATGATCCATTTCGGATATATGAAAAACCCATACTTCGCCTATATCCATTAAAATCTTTTCATTATCATCCGAATTATTTCATTTTGGTCTATTTTGCTACAATTTGTTTTACTTTGAGTTTAATGACCCTAACTTATTTAGTTTTCAAATCATTTTAATGTAATATATCTTATAGTGAATTGTTTGAATTGTAGACACCCTTTTAATTAATCAATTTCTATTAAAGTTACAAACTATGGGAGTGAAAGTTATTTACTAACTGCATTTACTTATATTTCTTCAGCAGAAATAGGGCCTAAGCTATCATTTCCTACAGTGCAAAAGTATTATAAAGTGAGATTGCATTTTAAAGACTTTAGGTGTGTTCATTGCCAGCATCTTTAGAAATCAGAATGTACTTATCAAAGTTATCATATTTTGGTAAGTACATAAATGAATCAGTTTACGCAGTGATTTATCATTTAATTAGTGACTGCACCAGTTGTCATCTATAAAGCATTCATCCTTCAGTTACCCGTGCGACTTCAGGCCAAATCCCCCGATCGGCTTGACAGGTGTACCTTAGATCATAATAGTATCAAGCGGTTCACTATCAAATAGTAATTAGTAATACAATTTTACATTTATCTCATTCACTATTTTAACTTAAAATGAATTACAGAAGTGGGCACCCAACCAATTTATGCAGAGATCATTTAACAATATAGGAATGCAAGAACTGAGCTTTGGCTGATAGTTCAAAATGTTTTTCATGTGTTGTTTTAAGCAAATGCTTAGTGAATCGCCGTCATGCCAGCAAACCAATTAGAGAAAATAAGTTGAGCAAGAGAATCCGGATGGATCAATAGTGGCATAGTATATGTATATTTTTGAAGCTGTATTTTGAAATCTTTAGTGGATCGAGGTGTAAATTTTATGGTAAATTGCTCTATTGTGGTATATAAACCTTATTTGGCTAATACTTTGTTGTATATGGTTTGATCATGTGCTAATGTGTATGGTTGAAGCTATACCTAGCTATGTTATTTTGAGTACACATGCTTCAAACCTTGGCGTTTTGGATAGCAATAACACCCCTATCGCTGAGTTATTAGTCCTAATTAAGAGATTTATTAAGGAGAATACAAATAGTAAAACATGTGCATTTTGGGACGTTACAAATTCAAAGATAAGGACAATTGCCATGATTTGTAGTTTTTAGGATTTCTTTCCCATCTTCTAAGAAGCTCCTAAAAGGTTGCACCCCACCATTGAAGGTGTTGACACTTAGATCCCCTTCCTTGGTGAGTATAAGGTCATTCCATAATGGGAAATGCCAAGGATTATAGCTGCATCCACCCAAAATAAAGCCAAAACCCAATTGCTCCAAAACTTAATTTTATGCATACTTCTCTTAACTTCAGCCATTCCTCTCTCAAAAACGTATACAATGCCAATTTCAACATGTGACGCCAAAACTGACATGTTATGAAATGAAGAAAACTTGGATTTGGATTAATTAGGCACCATTAGGTAGGGCTCAAACTTATCCCAAATTCAGCAAATTTACTAGTAAAAATCTACATTGTAGGAGTTGCAATCTTCTCAATTTTTTTAGGGAAAGAAAATGTGAAGTAATACCAAAATCCACTCCATATTCTTAAAGCAAACTTCTTAGGCTTCTCAAAAAAGCATGGAACAACCTAAATGGACTTGGTTTGGTGGATGAAAAGTTATGCCAAAGCTGGGGCTAGAGCTGGAGTGATAACAATCTTATTGTAAGGAGTTAGGTTTGGACTTTGGTGTGGGTGAGAGAGTAGCCAAGAGCTGGTTTGAGGCTTAATATGCATCATACATGTTCAGGAAGTTGCTTGCCAAATACACTTACTATGGTTTAAAGAGTTAGAATTTGCACCAAATGGCCTATGATGGTGTGGTTGTGAGTACTAGGGCAATAGTAGAATTAATGGGTAAGGAAGAGTTTCTTTGTAAAAATGGTAGTGAGGCTTGGAAGATAATTAGGGAGACCCTTAGTCTTAGTTCTTTGATTTCTATTACTAAAAAGGGTAAGTTACCTAATGTTGTTGGTGTCTGTGAAGGAACCATGGTTAATTATGAGAGTCAAATTAGCATTTCACCTTTTCATCTGCCTCAATATCATGATTATGTCTAACATTCATGTGCTTATTAGCATTCCTCAAACCATGGTGTTAGCTCTTGCCTTCCCTCTTGTGATCAATTTTCTTTTGAGGATGTAAGTGACCTTTTTTTGCCTTCCCTAGAACTATTTCCTTCTCTTAAGACTGATAAATCTATGTGTAATCTAAAGGCTAATATGGTTATTGATACTTATGCACGACTTCCTTTGCCTTCCCTTGGAGAGTTCGATAAAAGCAACAAACTACTGGCTAAGGCTCGTTGTGATCTTACACGTGATATAAGTGTGGATTCTGAGAAGATCTTGGTTATATAGGAACATTTTATTAAGGAGGCCCTTTAGAAGAGTCTTATGATGTGGAAGTTGTTGAGTTTACGCCTTGTGATGTGAATCTCCTACGAAGCCCATCCCCACCTTTATTGTCTTACCCCCTCTCCCTCCTATATTATTTCACTCTTTCATTGACCACTTAATGTCCCCTGCACTTGAGCTTGAAACTAGTGTGATAGATACCCCTAATTTAGAGCGGACTCATAAGCTTAATATAACTAAATGACTTGAGAATTGAGTGGAAGATTTAGGATTCATGCCCAGTATGTGCGTTCATGCTTTTTATGAAACTTTTAGGCCCTTGTTCTCCACATTAAGCAATCTTCAATATGCATAAGTCTTATTACTGGGTCTAGAGATGTGATGAGCTCAAGAGAGCTGTTACTTCTATTCCAGTGTTGTGCTTTCTTTGGAACATTTGCCTTATTACTAATGGTTTTTATGTTTTTGAGGATTGATCAAGTTCATTTGATAAGTTGCTTCAGACTTTGATGAGAATTAATATTTGTGGCAACACGATGATGTGGAGTTGTAGCTGATGCTCCTCAAGCCTCCCATAGTACCATCTTAGAGAAATATATTTTGGGTACAATCAACTCTAAACTTGGTGTAATCATTCTAACTCTTCTCCCTTCTTTTTATTTTTTTTTTCTATTTAGTTATGGATATTAGGTTATGGTTTTATCGGTGATCAACTTTGAGATAAACCTTGGGACATTGTTGAGTTGATGGATTACTAAGATCACCATTATACAAGTTGTGTATACTTTTCTTGTTCTGTTATTGGTGGGTTTTTTTTTTTTTTGGGTATATACTTGTTGTTGGTCGTTGTACATGGTTATGTTGTTGTGTTGTTAGTTTTTGCATGTATGTGTGTTATGCTAGTGGTTGTGAGTCATCTATTTTCCTTCTTATTTTCTTTTTGTATATATCTCATTCTTCTTTTCTTGGATATCTTGGTTTTGTATATATGTGTTATTATTAGATGCTTTTTGTGGATATTATGTGTTTTATGGTTGGTTGTGGCTCCTTATCTCCAATGAGGGCATTATGAGCTTTAGGTGTGGGGGTGGTAAAGTCATACATCTATTTTGAACATATTTTTGTGAAAATGTTAAATTTTTGTTTAGTTTTCTTTCTTAGCATTGGGAGTTGTTGTTCCATTTTAATTGGTTTGTGATCTCTAGTTGTTTGGTTGCTAACTTATATATAGGTTAAATTTGCATGATGAAATAGTTGTTTAGGATGTTTTTTTTCTAATTTTTCATAATAACTCTATCTCACATGTGTTATATTATGCCTACTGTCTGCACTTGAACTGACTATTGGTGTTAATATGTCGAAACTTGGGTTTGAGGACAATCCATTTGGTTAGTTGACTTCTAGCTTTCCCTTAAAAAAAAAGGAAGAAAAACAAGAATGTTAGAGAGAGCTTACCTTTAGCACCTCTACTTGGGCTTGAATAAGTGCTTTTAGAGCATGAACTAAGATGGGCCAGATGTAGCTTGCTTGAGTTTAGTTGTAAATTTCCCTTGTGCTTAAGATATGACTTGGTTTAAAGGCTAATCCACCTACCAAGACTAAGGAACCACCAAGAAATGCCTAAAGGCTTAGCCACCAACACTTCTATAAAGGTTCCACTCAAGACTCACCACCTTAGAAACAAGGATAAAGGGAAATGAGATTTTTGAGAAAGAAAGCTTTAAGCTCTTTTCATATCATTCAAATCTGGTTTCTTACAACCTAAGGCCTCCCTTATATAATAAGAGCCTTTAACAATTTGAAAGGAAGGGGAAAGGGGGCCTTACAACCATCCATAAAGCAAGAGGGAACCAAAAAGCAACAAAAAGTTGAAAAGTGCTTTATGCTTTTTGTTAGCAGCTTTTCATATTACAACTCCCAAATTCAAATAGCTATATCTCCTATGCCTCTTACTCAAATTGGGTGAAACAAACCTTGCTAAAAAGCTTAGGAAGTCAGCTTTCACGTGGCTCAAGTTGGCAGAGCTTTGGAGCTACTGTTTGGAGATATAGGCCAAAAGGTGCAGCATGTACAGGCTGGGACAGTTTCTATAGCGTCTGGAAAATGGCTCCAATTGACCTATTACCTAATGACCTAACCTAGAACTCTTTATATGTCCTTAAAGCTGACATATTAAGGGTTCCAAAAGTGAATTTGCAGCCCCTTAAGTCCAAATTGACCTTGAGTAATCAAGCTTGCAAAACTGGGTATGTGCACTGGCTTTTGGGCAGTTTGGGAGCATGCTACTATTTTGAGCTCAGCTTATTCTTGCCATAGGTTTAACCTCATTTTCATGATTAAACCATTTAGAAGGCCTCTTGACCCTCCAAAAATAGGAGAGTAACACATCTTAAAGGCTTGGGACGAGGTTGAAATTAAAGCTTCAAATCAGTACATGGACCAAGTCCCCTTTATTGTAGCTTGTGAGCTTAGTAGGATTTATGAGTTCAGTTGGACTTGTGTAGGAATGACGCTTGCTTTAGCTTTGCACATCTAAACAGAATTGCTAACTAGGGATGAAGTCTAAATATGTGCTAAGTTGATTCATCAGGAGGTCAAGGTATGATAAACCAAGAACCAACTTAAGCAAATGAACATAAGGAGACAAGTGAAAAAAAAGATTAAAGAAAGGAAAGGTGAGCTTGATCATCTATAAAGGAAGTCTATTAAAGATAAACTTTTAGCCTAATTCCAACCTATGATTAAGATTTAATACACTTTGTACAGAGCACCAAGATGTACATATCGTGTGATTATGTTGTGTGGGAGTGAATAATGAGAGTCAAGGTGCATTCATAGCCTAAGTGTCCATTGATTGTACGTTTTTCTTATCTATGACTTGATAGTTAGGTTATAAGGGGGACAAACTCGAATTAGATGGGTGCATATTTTTCCACTTTGCTACTATATATGGTATACATTTGAAAAATCCAAAAATATTTCAAAGATTTTGTGGATATATCTTTTATACATCGTTATGAGACTCATTCATCCACTTAGAGGAACTAATGAGTTTAAGGAGCTTGTTGTGTATGCTAAATATAACCATGATTCATACAAAAGTGAGTTAAGTTCTAGTAGGTTTATTTGTTTTGCTCGAGGATAAGTAAAGTCTTGATAAAGGGGTATTTGTTTGGGCTTCAATATGTGTGAATTTTACACCTCATTTTATCTAGATTTATCCTATAATAACTGGTAAGTTAGATTGTTAATTAGTGTTTTGTTAGTTTTGTAAGTAATAAATAGAATTGTTCAAATTGTAGACAATGGATACAAAACATGCTAAAAGTAAGACACGTTAACATGGGATAACCATGAAGTAGGGACGAGTTAAGAAGCATAAAAGCTAGCCAAAAAAAAAAAATAAAGAAGAGAAACAAGATAAGGAGTTGGCATACCCATTCCACTCCTTATGTCTGCCACTCTTCTTATGGCAAATTCCAGAACCTTGGCATGACCTTGTGAAGCTCCCAAACTCAGGGCCTGTTCAAACCCCCTTCCACCATCTGTGTAAAAAAACTAAGTTATGAAGGAGGTTTTCTCGTAGGATTTCAAGATTTAGACTAGGTTTTAAGAGAGATTAGTGTATATATAGCTTGATTTGTGGGAAAACTTCAAGATTAATGAAGTGTTAATGCAACTTGTATTCTTTCTGTCTCTTCAGCCTTTATTTGCATTCAAGTTTTTACTTTGTTGAGTTTTAATTTGCTATTTAATGCATATATTTACATCCTGTTGCTTGTTATTTAATTGAAATTAGTGTTTTCCTTCGCCAATCATTCTCGTACTCCTCTACCTACTCTTAATTTCTCAATCTTTTCTTTTAAAAATACAAATTTCAAGTTTTTTTCACTCTCTTCCATCTTAAGGTTTCAAACCCCATTTTCAATGCTTGAGTTTTTGATTTAACTCTAGGTTAAATTAGAATTAGCTAGAGATTAGTGACAATATGTGGAAACTAGCTATAGATGCCATCTCTTTGCTCCATCAATAAAAGTGTAGCCTCCATTATTAGATTCTTGAGCTTTTAAGATACTCTGTTTTCTCTCTCCTCTCTTAGCTGGTTAATTTAATGCTTTCCTAGTTAAATTATATGTTTTCTGATATTATCATTAGTAAGAATGATATTTTGTGTCAATTGTGTTAATTATGTTTTAATTTAGATTTATATAATTAATTAAATTTAGATTACGATTAGTAAGTAACTAGTTTAGTTAATCATATTTAGTCATATTTATTACCTTCTTTTGGTTAGATTGAGGCTAAAATAATAAGTGACTCAATTTCAACGCCTACTAGAGGATGACAACTTTTTTCACCCTTACTTCCCAAAAAGTATTCAACAATGTGTATATCTTCTTGGTTATGGATTATGTTTTTAAGTGGGTACAGGTCATCCCTACTAGCGTCACCTATGCTAAAGTGGTTGCGAAATTCCTTAGGGAGAATATTTTTGTTAGATTTGGCATGCCTCGAGTTATCTTAATGACCAGGGTACCTACTTTATTGATAGTTCTTTTGATACTTTGTTGAGGAGGTACTCTATAGTCCATAGACGTGCCAATAACATATCATCCACATGCCAATAGCCAGTAGAAGTTTCCAACAAGAAAATTAAGAAGATTCTTAAAAAGGCTGTGAGTAGGAACTGAAAGGATTAGGTCGATAAGCTTGTAGATGGCTTAGGGTTAAAGCATAGCTTTCAAGTCTCTCTTAGGTATGTCACCTATAGGGTTATCTGTGGTAAGTGTCATCATGTCTTGTTTAAGACTAAGCATAGGGCTTGGTGGGCGATCATGATCCTTAATTTTGACTTGGTTGAGGCTAGTTAGGAGAGGAGACTGCAATTAAGTGCGCTAAGGAGATTAGAGTTAAGGCATGTGAGAGTGTTAGATCCTACAAGAAGAGGAATAAGTTGTTTCATGATAGAAACATTCTTAGGAAGGAGTTTGCCTTTGGTATATGATTGGGATATTTAGTCATGACCTCTTTGATTAAGTCACAGCGACCTCCCCGATTCCGCCATGAGGAAGCTGAGTCAAAAAGTCTCCGATTTGACCGTGATGATCTCTCTTATTCGACTATGATAAGGATAAGGCGTAGAGTCTTCAGTTCACCCGCGACAGAAAGTCTTGGATTTAGTTGCGGCGACCTCTCCGATTCGGCCATAATGAAGACATGTCGGAAAGTCGTAGATTCGACCATGGCGACCTCTTCGATTTTGCATGACAAGGTCGAGTTAGAGAGTTTTCCATTCAGCCATGATGAACTTCCCGATTCAGCCGTGACGCCTCTCCGATTTGGCTATTATGAAAGCGAGTTGAAAAGTCTTTAATTTGGCCACGACAATCTCTTCGATTCGGCCATGACAAGGCCAAGTTGGAGAGTCTTCAATTCGGCCGCAATGACAACTGCAATTCGGACGTAGCGACCTCTTCGATTCAGCCATGACGCGGCTGAATCAAAGAATCTTCCATTTGATAACAAAGACCCCTCCGATTTGACCACGACGAGGCCGAGTCGGGAGGTCTTCAATTCGGTGTCGACGATCTGTTCGATTCGCCTATAATAAAGATGAATTGAAAATTTTTTGATTCAGTCGCGGCGTCTCTCCGATTATGCTGTGATGAAGGCGAGTCAAAAAGTCTTTGATTCGGTCGCAACGATATATTTGATTCGACTATGACGAGGTTAAGTCAGGAAGTCTTTAATTCAGCCATGACAACGTCTGGGATTTGACTACGAGGACCTGTCCGATTCGAGCATGGTGAGGTCGAGTTAGAGAGTCTTCCATTCAGCCACGACAACCTCTCTTACTTGGCTATAAGGAAGCTGAGTCAGAAAGTCTTAAATTCAGCCGTGACTATCTCTTCGATTTAGCAATGATGTGGCCAAGATAGGGAGCCTTCGATTCACGCACAATGATGTCTCTTATTCGACCCTGATGAAGCCATTTTGAAAAGTCTTGGATTCGGCCATAGCGACCACTCGGATTCGGCTATGACAAGGCCAAGTTAGAGAGTCTCCCATTTGGCCATGACGATCTCTCCGATTTATCCGCGGCGCCTCTCCGATTCGACGGTGATGAAGTCGAGTCAGAAGGTCTTTGATTCGGCCATGGTGATCTCTTCGTTTCGGCTGTGGGCAAGTTGAATAGTCTTCAATTCAAGTGGGGCGATGCCTTCGATTTGGCCGCAACGAGCTCTCCGATTCATCCATGATGAGGCTAAGTTAGAAAGTCTTCTGTTCGTTCACGACAACCTCTCTGACTCAACCAATGCGGGTCTCCGTTTCAACCATGAGGAAGCCAAGTTGAAAAGTCTTTAATTCGGCCACGACAAGGCCAAGTCGAAGAGTCTTTGATTTATTTGCAGCGACATCTATGATTCGGCTACGACAACGTGTTCGATTTGGCGTGGCAAGGTCGAGTTAGACAACCTTCGATTCGGCAAGGCAACATTTTCAATTTAGCTGCGGCAACCTCTTTGATTAGGTCATGAGGAAGCCAAGTTGGAAAATCTTCAATTTGGCCACGATGATCTCTCTTATTTGGCCATGACAAGGCTAAGACGGAGAGTCTTCAGCTGCGGCAACCTCTTCGATTCGGCCAAGATGGAGCCCCGTCGAAAAGTCTTCGATTCGGTCATGGCAACCTCTTCGATTTGGCCATGACAATGCCGAGTTAGAGAGTCTTCCCTTCAGGCATGGCGACCTCTTCGAATCAGCCATGGCGCCTCTCCAATCCGGCCATGACGAAGCCGAGTCAGAAAGTTTTCGATTCAGCCATGACGAGGCCAAGTCAGAGAGTCTTCGAATCGGACGTGATAATGCCGAGTTAGAGAGTCTTTACTTCGGCAGCAATGACCTTTTCAATTCGACAGTGATGACCTCTCTGATTCGGCTATGAGGAAGTCGCGACGATCTCTCCTATTCGGCCATGTCGAGGGTAGGACAGAGAGTCTTCGATTTAGTTGTGGTGACCTCTCCAATTCAGTCATGATGAAGTTAGTTGGAAAGTCTTTGATTCGGCCAAGCGATCTCTCCCATCTGGGTATGAGGAAGCAAAGTTAGAAAGTCTTTGATTCGAACTCGATGACCTTTCTGAATTGTGTGCGGCGCCTCTTCGATTCGGCCATGGTGAGGCGAAGTTAGAGAGTCTTCGATTCGGTCATGGCGTCTTCTTTGATTTGGCCGCAGCGACGTCTCCAATTTGAATATGACAAATTTGATTCGAAGAGTCTTCAATTCGGCCGCAGTGACCTATCCGATTCAGTCATGATGACGTCAAGTCTAATAGTCTTCAATTCCGCTGCAGCGACATATTGATTTGGTTTAGCCCAATCGTGTAGGGAGGGGATCTCGCATTCGTCCTATTAATTGAATGGGAAGATACCTTTTACTCGTTAGAAGACTACCATCATGCTGCGTCCTATTAATTCGGTCAACAGAATGGAGAGGCATTCCTCTAGATGGATAATGCCTCTCCATCCGGTCAGTCGAATGGAAGAGGGACCTCTTCCATTCAGTTAGTCAAATGGAGAGGAGATACTCTCCCATTCGGGCCAACCGAATGGAGAGGTGGCCTCTGTCTTATTCGGCCTTCCTTTATTCAGTAAACAATGGGCTTATATGCAAGAACATCTTCACACAACACCCCTCAGTCGAATTATGAAAAGAAATCCCAGTGCAAACAACGAAAATTGAATGCATCAAGGGCCTATGAATTATGATGCATTGAAAACTTCTGCGAGGTCAAATTGATGAAGCTGAACATTTTATAGATAATAGAAACTTCAAGTATAAGATGAAAACAAGCAAAACCAACAACGAAGATAATGGTGTTGCCACTCACATACACATCAAAAGTGGGCACAGACTCTCATTACAAGCAAATAAGACTAAATTTAAAAATGACAAAGTGCTCCAACTCATAAGTAAAGAATGAGGAACCATTATTAACGCGACATTAAAACCACAATCCGAATCGAACTCCTTTATGAATGAAGGAGGACTTTTCTTCTCCTTAGGAAGGAGCCCTCTTCGGTCAAATGATGGGGGTCACGTCTCCACCCAAAGAGTAGCCTCGTCCTTTGCCTTAGAAAGGAGTCATCTCCATTGCAGGGTGATACTCGATTCTTCATTCAAATGACTAATCTCTCGTCCTATAGGGAGGCTCATCACTTTCCCATTTGGTAAGAACCTCTTTTGCTCCTTCGGGGGGATGCCCTAGCGAAGATGAAGGGAAAATGACTAAAAATCTGAACTCTCCATAACCTCACGACCAACCAGGTCATTAGAACTCACTTTTTATCGGTAGCACCAAGCAAGTCGGTCGCCATTGGTGTCCACTCAAATCTCGAAACTATCCTAGCGGAACCTCTATAGAGCCCCGATCAAGTCTTGGGCTATAACGGGGGAGACAATCTAGAAACGAATTGCTTCTCAAGGAACGGAGGTTTAAAGACCCACTATACTATCTCAAAAATCCCAACATCATATGTATAGTGCTCAATGTCGAACTTCGTGAAATGAGGGCAGAGCCGATGGCCAGTGACGTAGGAGAGGTCTAGGCAGTAGAATTAGGGGCTCCGTACGAAGTATCCAAAAATAGAACCACAAAGGATGAGCTTGGCATCCTCCTCACTCCTAAGAAAAGGAAATCCATGCTTAGATTTTGTGAATCTGTGAAACATTTGGGCCTCAAATGGAGGTACCAAACATATCTATAATACTCCGAAAGGGTGGACCAAGTAAATGCACATCTCACCTAAACACCTCAGGAGGCATCCCGTTAAGTTGTAAGGGGCTAAATGGTTGGGATATTTAATGAACCATCTAATAGGAAGGAAACACATGATGCTGACTAAGTGAATGTGGGGTCAGAATTGACCATAAGGAAGGTAAAAGGATGCCGAATGGATATAATGGTAATTTGACCCCCAAATAGGGAGATTATCATCCTGCCCTTATATACTAACTCCAAGGCTATAAATATCCTAACATTTACCATTTTAAGGGGGACATCTATTATTCACAACTTGACTACCTCACTAAACACTCTCCCAAAACAGTAAACTCTCTCTTTCTCTCTGCTCTTTTCTCTCTATCTGCTTTCATAATTATTTCTGAGACTGACTTGAGCATCAGAGAGGTCTTCCTCAAGAAAAACATTCGGGGTTAACCTTTGTGTAGGTCTTTAAATGGGGTACATGTTAGCTCACGCGATCAATCAATACGTTAGGCACACATAAGTCTGGGCGTCACCACCATTCAAGTAAGTTTCTTATGAAACAGTATGAAAGTGCTTTATATGAATCAGTCTCATTGGATGTATCCGTATGTTGTTTCCCATGTTTTTACTTTGGTGCAATAGAAATACAACATCCTATCACATATTGAAGCAGTTTTTAAAGCTAGGAAGCACAGAGGATATGGAATGTCTAATACTCTGCGAGCCAGTCTATGAGAAGTGTTGTACTATTGAGTTAGTTTGGGTGTACTTAGTACCTGGTCTGGTTTGACTAAACCTTCATTCTCTTCTTCTTATTTTATTTTGTTTTCTTTTTAGCATACATTTGGTGCCTTTTGTTTTCTTTTGCATATATGTTTCTTTTTTTAGTTTTAGAGTCGTGTTCATCTTTCTTTCTTTTTGAGTCTTCATTTCTTTTTGTTTATAGTTTTATGTCTTTCTTCACTCCCATTGAGAATGTTTTGTCATCTTGATTAAAAATATGCCATTTTATGTCTCATTCTAATCCTCGATATTTCTAAAGCAAGCTATCTTGATTTTGGTAGATGAATCCCGTCAGACTTTGTGCCTTAAAAACTAATTCAACATTATTTAGTCTCATATTTTTCTTCTCTGTGTGTATTCCGTAATGATATCTTTGAAACTTGATATGATTCTATTTAGAATCACCTTTAGCATGTGCATTATGATAATTTGATGGAGGCATCCTGTGATTTATGAGCCATATTACCCAACTTTTAACCTGAGTTGAAAGTTTGACACTTGCTAAACTTTTGAGCCCTTGATTGAAACATATAACCTATCACCTAAGCTAAGTCGACAAGACTAACACTTCAATATTTAATTGGGTTGCCATTGATTGTTGATGTAGTTGGAGGTCATTTTGGTCTTTTGTTGTGGTGAGGGGATGGTATTGAGTTATTTATGAGATTTTCCCCTCTTGATTGTATGGGTTACTTTTCATTGTAATTACTTGGAAATTGAGTTATGTTATTTTCTTTCAAGCCATTCCTTTGTGTTATTTCGTATAAGAAAAAGAAAAAAATAGAAAGAAAAAAGGGGAAAATTAAAAATCTATAAAAAAGAAGGATATGAATAAAAACGTTCAGCATGAGTGCTGTATATACTTGGTTTATTAATTTTAAATAATCTCCAATGGTTAATTTTTGATTGTTGTGTACTTATTTTTTTAAAAGGTTGGGGAAGTATATGTGTGGCATATTTAATGGAAGTGCTTAGTTGCTCATGAGTCACTTAGCTTTTAGCTTCTTAATTCCTGAATTAATTTTCACTCTCTTACCCTTAACTCTTAGCCGCATTATAACCCTTCTAAGGTCCTCTTGATTATCATGTCATATTTTACATTTAAGTAGTGGAGAATTAATAGTCCTAGCAAGCATATGGTGTTTTGTATGATTGGAAGACGAATTGAGTGAACCTTGTCATATATTAAACACATGAGCAAGAGTGTTCTACATGTTCCCTATAGTGAGGTTCTACCAGTAGAGCTTGTTTGTATTGCGTAAGTGGTGTGATAGACAATGCAGGATTTCATCAATGGGGACTAAAAGTTTCTTAATGTGTACATTGTATATATAAGTGATCTAATGCGTAGTTCACTAGAACGATGTGAAAAGTAGGAATGTGTATATATTTTCCCAGTCTTGTATAAATGAATTTTGAAAACCTAAAAAGATTTTCTTATTTCTCTTTTCTATTTTCTTTTCCTTCTATATAGATCTTTTGGATATATCTTTTGCAAACTCTTACGCAACCTCACTCGTCCACTAGGGGGAACATAAGGATTTAAAGGGCTTGTTGCATATGCTATGTGCAATCATAATTCCTAAGCAAGTGAGTTAAGATTTTTTTCTTGTTCACCTAATTTTTGATCGTAATAATCGTTAAGTTTTGTATCTTATTTAGGTTTATTTAGTTTTCTTAAAATGAAAAAAATAAACATAATAACAAATCCCAATTTTTGTATATAATTTGTGGGAATTTTTTATTTCTTTTATTTGTTTCTTTTTAGGCTTGAATCAAGAGGAGAAAATTGAACAAATTAGAAAGTAAGATGGTCTAACCCATTTCATTACTTATGATCAAATCAGCTATCCAGCCTAATTTCTCCAGCCTTATTCAGCCCCTCGTGAGCTGCTCATGTGATCTCTCCCATCTGATATTTTGTTTCTCCTTCTCTTCTTTTCCTATCCAGATGTATGAAATAAATTCCTCCATCTTTATTTTTCTATTTCGTTCTATTTGCCTACCGTATCCCCTTTTCATTTTTTCTTTGCTCTTCTTTCCCTAGTCGTGCATAAATCAAAATACCCCATTCCCTGCTTCCTTTTTTTCTTCTTGTTCAAATTTCATGCAACCGTTGCAATTGCTTTTCTTTCTTCATTCATTCTTCACTCTTCTTTACTCTCTTAATCATACTCATCAATACACAATGACCATCCATTTTTTTTCATTATCAATGGCAAGCATTAAAGGTAAGCAGTTATAAGAATAGTTACAAAGGCCTTAATTTTGATGATTGATGGCAGCTTGGGCTTGATTTTTTTAATCAAAAGGAGCAAGAAAATCCACTAAATAGCAAGTAGGAAGTAGAAGAATAAGTGGAGTTTTTAGTTTCAATTTTGATATTCATTTTCCTTTCTTTTCCACTTTTAGATCTAAGTTCTCATTTCCAAATTAGTGTAATTCTATTCTTTGGTTTTAAATATTGGGTGAACAATTTGGGTTTTGATGTCAAATTTATGAGCAATTCGTTCAGGTTTTTCAGAATTTGGTTCTTTCATATGGCAATTTTAAGCTTTAGTCTTGAGTTCTAATTTAGGTTCAAGGGTCATTATGGACTAGTCCAAGTCAAAATTAGTGATTTGCTTAGTTCTGGCTTTGGAACTTATAGGTTAGTCACTGCTCTCAGTCTTGTTCATCTCGTCTTTGTTTTAGGATCTTAACTCTTCTTTTACTTGACTTAATTTGGTTGTTGTTAGGCTTGTTTATTTCAGTCGGAACAACTTTTGGTAGGCTATCAACATGAATTTGGGTAAACGCCTAGTTGGTGGTTTGGTATTAGTTAATTCAGCTCACCTACTATTTATATTTTTAGTTTTGTCATTTTTATAAGTGTTGAGTGAACTATTATGATGATTTATGGACTTCATTTAGCAGTGATTGTAGAGAAATATTCATGTTGTTTGCTATTTAGTTACTTCTTTAGAGTTAATCAAGTAGCATGCCTTAATCTTTAATTTTCTTTAGTCAAAGCTAGTGTTTAACTTGATAAACTTTGTCTTAGTCTTAAACTATGTGTTAGTTTAGGCTATTAGTGATCAATTTCATAACCCAACATTGAGGATGACATCCTTGAGTGTTAAAACTTTAAATGGTATACTTGCGAAAATCACAACAGCTCTTTTTTCGAAAATTTATGTCTCTCTACATTATTTTCTCTTATAGAAGCCAAGAGCCCTCCAAAGCTCTTAAAGATCCTAACTAGATCTTATTTATGCATGAAGAACTTAATCAGTTTGTTTTTTTAAAAAAAAAAAGTTTGGGCTTCCACGACATGACCTAAGAACCATCCAGTTATTGGAATCAAAAGGGTATTAAGAAAGAAGGCAGATGAATATGATAATATGGTTAGAAACAAGGTTAGACTGGTGGCTGATGGTTACAATCAAGAGGAAGGGATTGACTATGAGGAGAGCTTTGCCTCTATTACTAAATTGGAAGCTATTAGAATGTTGCTTGCATTTATATCTTTTATGGACATCAAGTTATATCAAATAGATGTGAAATGTACATGTCTAATGGATTTTGCAGGAAGAGGTTTACGTTGAACAACCCATAAGTTTGAGAATCTAGACTTTTCTAATCATGTTTTCATCTTGCACAAAGCTCTGTATGAATCGAAACATGCTCTTGGAGCATGCTATCAGACGCTCAACAAGTTCTTAATTAAAAATGATTTTTAAAAAAGGACAGATTGAGAAGACCTTGTTAATTAAAACAAATAGGAAATACTTCTGACGTGTGCAAACATATGTAGCTAATATATTATTTGCCACTACAAATTAATCTTTGTGCAAAGAATTCTCTAACCCTGGAGCAAGGAATACGAGATGAATATAATGGGAGAGTCAAAATTCTTCCTTAGACTAAAAATCAAGCAATGTTAAGATGGGATCTTTATCACCAAGGAAAGTGTGTCAAGGAAATTGTAAAGAAATTTAGACTTGATAGCTCAAAGAATGAAAAGATTCCAAGTACTTCAAACTATAAGCTTAACTTAGACTCAAGTGGTAAGCGAATCCCTAAAAAACATATACAGAGGTATGATTCAAATCATTATTATGTTTAATAATAAGCAGACTGAGCATAATGTTTAGTATTTGTTTATTTGTTGGATTCCAATCAACCCCAAGGAATCTCATCTAAGGCTGTGAAAAAAACATTCAAATATCTTTCTAGAACTAATGACCTTGGTTTGTGGTGGCCAAGAGGTGCTAACCTCAAACTTGTACGGTACTCTGATGCCATGTACGTTAACAAATTTGATAGAAGGGTACATCAGGTTCGTGTAAATGTCTTAGATACTATGCTTTTGCATGGCATTTTAAAAATTAAAACTCAGTGGCCTTGTGTACTCTTAAGGATGAATATATTGCTTCTTAAGTATGTTATACTTAAATACTATAGATCAGTCAACAACCCAAAGACCTTAGCTTAGGCTACAAGAAGATTCCTATTAGGTGTGGTAACCAAAGTGTTATTAACATCACTAAGAATCTAGATCAACACTTCAGGACCAAGCATACTGAAGTGAGCATCATTTCACTAGAAATCATACAGAAAAAGGTGATAACTTCGTAGATTTTATGTCTACTAATATGCGATTGGCTAATATCCTTACCAAGCCCCTTGATGAATATCAATTGTATTTTACTCAAAGGGAATTGAGAATAATTGACCCTATTGTAAGAATTAAGGGGGAGCAACTCCTCTTAAATGCTACTTGTGGCAAGGAAAATGATTTTCAAGACATACGACTTTGATAACCTTGATAATATCAAGATAGTTGAAGTTAAATCATTTCATATACTAATATAGGCATGTTCCTATGTTGATGAAGACTAATTAATACTCTTTTGTTGACCAAGATCACTTTTTTTATGAAGTAGAAATTGAATTTTGAAAACTAATTTGAAATCTTTTCAAAATTGAGTCAGAAAATCTCTTTAAATTGGTTTTTAGCAATTCCCTCATTTTTTTCGCAAAACTACCTATTGCTAAATTCTATTAACGCTTTTCAGGACCTTATGTGTTGGAAACTGTCCAAGTCGATCATGTGTCATTAATTACACATAGACATTAAGTTTCTTCATTTCTTCTTTCAATCTACCTTAGTTTTGTTTCTCTCTCCTCTTTCAACTTTTAAAACCTTAAGCGAGAAACTCTATATTCTCTTTAACTACATTGCCATTGTCGAAGCTGTAATGTCTTCCAAATAATGAAGGAGTGCTTCATCCGTGCCTGCTCCCAAGAGAATTACTCGATGCACTTAATCACCAGATCCTACTCCTCCTAAAAGGTAAAAGAGGCTGCTTGATGAGAAAACACAGAAAATTGAGTTTAAAATCGATGAACCTCAAGTGGTAAATCTATCCTTTAGTTCTATAAATGTTCTTAAAATGCCTAATGAGTGGTTCAAAGAGGATAGTGAATGATTACTTGTGTTCATCTTGGTTGAGATTTCTTAATGAATGCTAAGTTTTATTTTTTACATGTCTTGGAATAGATGATTATAAAGAACTCTTTGGTGTTGGTACAAAGGTCTATGCTAATTTGGACAAGCTCTGTTAAGCGAATATGAGAAAACAAAGACCTAAGGATATGTCTTATTACACATTTTTGTTAAGGGCATAGATTTTAGTGTGTCTGCTGCAACCTTGTTTTAGATCTTTAACCTTAAGGTAGACCCTGCCAAGATCTACTATGAAAATTCCTACTTTGAGAAGTTTTCTAGCTTTAAGATTTTATCTTGTAACAAAAGGCAAGCTTTCTACACCTATATTTTCTCTAAACCCAAACTTCTTCATTATATCCTAATTAGAACTATCTATCTGAAGAGAAAATGCAAAAGAGTTGCTGTCTATCAGGGCCCTTATAATGGTTAAACACATCGTGTTAGATCATGATGATACTTTCTTTAAGATACTTTTGGAATACATGGACAAAGTCAAGGAAGCATCAAGTAAGCTCTTCTGCCTTATGTGAATCTACTTGCAAAGGTATTTGAGTACTTCAAGGTTCCTCTAGAGGATGAGAAATGTATTAAGGTGGTTGACATTGTAATCAACAACGCAAAGCTAGAAGCCTTGAAATTCAAGACCACATCTTTTAAATAATGGTTGTATGAAAAAGAGCACACTGAGAAGAGCACTTTCTCTGAGCCTTCCAAATACACTTCTGACCATTTCACTCCACTCTCTGCTTGACACCTTAAGCCTTGAAATGTCTAGGATGACCTCCATCGGTGGTAATTTGCAACTAGTCTGATTAAGCAAAAGGCATGTCAATTTGAGTAGATCCTTTATATTGATGCCTTGAGATTCCTAGACAAAAGAATTCAAGTTGGCTTTTGAACTAATCAAGGATGCTTTTAAGGAAGCCCTTAGGAATCACCTTTAGGCATATCTAGAAGCAGATACATTAGGTGGGCATGGAACAAGATCTTAAGGCAGTGAGACACTACGTCACTCAAGGAACCCTTTGTGATGGCCTTCATTAAGAAGAGAAAGGAGCACGAAGAAGAAGCAATGAGGGTTGTGGAGGAAAGATGGAACAAAGATACAGTAAAAAAGAAAAAGGGTTAATAGAAGGATGAGGTATCTAAGCTTGACAACAAAGAGGCAACTATGGCAGCTCAGCAGAGCTCCAAGGAACCTAAAACAATATCATTCCAGCTAAGAATGCCCATTCCAGCCAAACCTCTCTATTTAGTCCCTCTAGATGACTAATTAACTCCCACTCCTCTTTGATCCCACTTTTTGATGGAAGTCAAAGGGGGAAGAAGGTTTAAAAATTCCTCGAATAGTGAAGCTGGGCTAGGGCCAACTCTTGAAGAAGCAGTTAGCATCACTCAATGTAATGGCCTTGAGATGAATTCATTTTGGGATTTTAATGCATGAGGTGCTGAAAACTTTGTTGCTTTAATATATTATGTTTCTTATTCTAACTAATCTTCTTGAAAATATGAATTTGGGAATTTCTTGAGAATATATTTTATTTATTATTTTATCCGATCTTCTCATGATACTTTGCTTGCCATGCATTGGATCATGACTGCTTATACTCGACCTTACATGGCGCTTAATATGCTCTATTGGTTCACTATACTTTTTTGTTGTTCTACCAATGAAACTAAGGGGGACCTTTTATGAGAACTTTAAGTGACATATCTCTTTGATTGGAAAACTTAAGGGGAGCACAATTTTCAAACTGTATCCTCTATGCTACCTATTTTACAAATGCTACATTTCATCAAAAAGGTGGAGATTAAAGTACACTTCAATGCAATGTGGTCATATGCTTGATAAATGTTTTGACCTTATGTCACATTTGCCATAAAGATTAAGGATCATTAGATCTTTTTTGCACAATTTCTTGAATCCTACCTATGTGCTAGAATCCTACCTAAATCGGACTAAATTGGGAAACTGATAGCCAGGAGCTTCAAAGTTGGAGTCCAACTAAATTGAACTCTCAACATCAAGTACCTCGACCGGCTTGTAAAAAATGCACTCTTATTGGAGTCATAAAATGGGTATAAGTTGAATTGAGATTAAAATAAATTTTATGATGCTTTGATTGTTTTCCTAACTCAACTCATAAATATGCAATTCTATGAAAATGAGACATAGCACAAATTTTAGTACAAAATTCGTTTATTATTTGCTTGAAATTTGGCTACGTATTTTGTCCTTTAACAGGTTGTGATTTGCCATACTATGCTAATTTGGATTAATTAAATTATTTTTAACTTAATTAACTAGGTAATCTTGCTAATTGTCTAAGTTGAACAATCTTCAATAAGTAAGACTAACTTTGTGGTTTCCATGATTTAATAGTTGGTAACACTTGGGATGCTCAAAAAGTATATTCAAGCATATCCCAAATTAGGAAATGATCAAAAGCACTTTTCTTTAAAGGAACAACAACAATCAACTATATCATAATAAGAGAATGTCAACATCGCCTCTCCAACACATTAAATGGAGGTTGAAGAATTGCCTCTCTAACCCATAAGAGCCTAATAACCTGTTGAGTAGACGTCGAAAAAGTGAACAAATTCAAGGCCTATGAACCAATTGGTAGCTGCAGTAGAGAAGCATCCAATGGAGTACTCTAAAGCATCCAATGGCTACGTCTTCGACATCCTACATTAGTCTCATTCTCATTGCCTATAGCGCTTATCTCTTATCATAAGTGTTATTATACTCTTGGGTGATCATCTTCAACTCACTACAATCTTACACAGAAATTTGAGATTCCTTACGAGGCAAAAGGGTTATGAAAAGTCTGCTTGTAAATAAGAGGTTTGACCGAGAGTATGATCTTCCCTAAGTAGGGACTTAAGAGAAATCACTTAAGGGGGGTCCGAAAGTGTGCGTTGTAGTCAAAGTCATTGGTTGGAGGCTTACAAATTATGCAAATAGGAGAAGATTAATAAAAGTGGTTGAATCCTAAGGAAGGGACCTTAGGTGGAGATATAGCCCTCTTAGATGCATGAACTTCATGAATAGACTCTGCATGTTTTACTGTCTGCATTACTGTCTTTCCGCTCAATCCCCTTCTTCTTTTGCTTAGCATCCTTTACTTAATTCCTCAACAATCTTGAGTTTCCTATTATCTGTTATACTTGCGGATATTTATGATCACCATACTTACCCCCTCTAGGATGACCAACCTTACTTTGGACCAATAGGTTCCTTTAATTCTTACTCAAATTAATTGTAAACAAATAACTAATAAGATCTTGACGCTTGTCAAGCTACCATGAACTTACTCACTTTAATATGATGTGATGTGATATTAGATGATATGATATGACATGACACATAGTAATATGATAATATGATATGATACTACTATTACAATAATCAATAAGGAGTAAAATTTTAAAAAAGGAATGAAGAAAAGGTGACATGAGTAAATATCCCTTTGGTATTAGTATGGTTAGTGCAAATAGAATTTTTTCAATTTATGACATACTTAGGATCGTAGATCTAGCCTCTCATAAAAATGTTTTCCCCCTGCTGTTTACAGCCCCCACTTAAGCCCTTCACCTACTTGTTTCTTACAACTATCATAGTAAGGTAATCTTAAGACTATCATGCAAATTATACTAAAAAGGACGTAAACTTTTTTTGTGTGCATATAAGGCGTAAAGGTTGGTGTAGGCGGGATTCAAACCCAGGTATTTGACAACAAATTCTAAAGACTTTATCAATTAAACTAGTTGGCACCTATATATAGGAGGCAACCCTTTGTATTAAATGAAAAAGTATTGTTTTGTTAAGCTAGTTTCAAAAGAAATTGTTCGGTTGAAATTCCCTTTATTCCCATAACCAGGTTTTTGTTATTTATTTGCACAGTACTTTTTCTTGTTTAACTTTTCTATCTAAAATTATATACCATTTGTGTGATACATAAAATTAATTACCTTTATGCCACAACTCTATCTTGTAATCACATAATCTTTTATTAATCAATTACCTATTTTATATGTCTTTCAATAGGAATTAAAATTATATAAAATTAGGAGTACAGATAGAGTTTATCCAATAACTTTTTAGATAAATGTATAAGTACCATAGGAAAGTTGAAAAGAAAGTAACAAGAAGTTTTGAACCTCAATAAGAGTTCTAGACCCTTGTGACACCAAGGTATCACCTTTTTTTCTATAGTGGAGTCAGATTATTTTTCCTTTCCTTAGTAGTACAATGTTTTTCAAGCTGGATTCAAAGTGCCTCTAAAGAAACAAACTAATTGTGTTGCTAGTTATCCTCGATTTTTTATGTATTTTTTGAGTTGTGCAAAGCTTGTTTTAATGGACATGATTGACTTCATTTATTGTATAAATAACATGAAGAAAATGTTTTCCTTTTTAAGTTATCATTTGTGGATTAGGATTCTTTGATGGGATGGATAAATACGGGTTTTATTAACTTTTGTAACATTTTTTTCTTTTTGGTTTAGCTAGTTATCCTTGATTTTTTGATTTATTTTTTGAGGTGCATAAAGCTTATTTTAATGGATGTGACTTTCTTCATTTACCATATAAATCAAAGACTAAGTATACTAGTTACATAAGTAATTAGATCCTCTAGTGCCACTCTTAACCCATATTAAAAACATAGTGCTAAAAATAACCTAGTGTCACTATTGGAAAAAAGGTAATATCTTAAGGTCACAAGGGGCCAATAACTCACTTTAGTAAGAGTTGCTTACTTACCAAAAAGAAAACATGAAAAACACTATGTCACATTTAAAATATTTATTGAAATTCATTAATATGAATCATTTGTTAAACTCTATTTGATATAAAAAGATAAAAATTCAACACATTTATTTCTTGGTTAAAGAGTTTTCTTTAATTTGTTACAACCACAATCTATGTGAATTAGACAGGTCATAAGCTTTCGAGCTTTTATACAAATAATCAACGTCAAAATGCTGCTTAAGTAGTTTTTTAAAAATGGCTTTTAGGGGCAAACTATTGCAAATACCTATTTTATCAAATACATAAATAATGTTCAATCAAGTCAAATAGCTAAAAGCCTCCCAGATAGCCAATTTTTATCCACAAAAAAAAAAAGAAACTAATGAAAAAGAAATTCACTAAACATGTCATCCACCTCCCTTAACCATAGGTAGACCCAGCATTAGATGATCTATGGCGAGTAGGCCTGGTGACCTATACACCAAATGTTGAAAAATAAGGACGTACCTTAATAATGCAAAAGCATAGATCTTGTTGCTCGAGAATCGCCCACGAATTATTCAACTATGACTAATGGTGGCTACTAGAGCCACTGTAATTGTTCACGCTCCAAACTTGAATGTTATAGATGGCTAGGTTGTGATAGGTAGAGGGTAGAGATAATGAGTCATATGGGGAATGCTTCTAATCATGGTCGTACAACTTCCCGATCTGTTTTCCATCTTTTATAATAGCACATAGGATATACAGAATGAGGAAATTAATTACTAAATTAATCTTCCTGTAACTGCCAAATCAATGCTTATTATGCTGTAATAATCTAACTGTTACTTCTCTGATCAACCGCCCTCCCTTGGTCACATAAATCACAAATCTCATATCTCTCTACTAACGAATCTCCTCACGTTTCATGCTAGGAGTGAAGCATGCGACCAAAAACATACCGATAATGTTATATCAAGTCACCATCTAACATAAAACTTTCATACAATACGATACCCTAAATCATCCTTAACATCACTAGTGGAATACATAGTCCTTTTATGCTATATGATATATCACATGATTATATACTCCACATAATCACCCAGGCTGATATGGTGACAACTGGTAGATTTTTCCTTAAACACTCATAAAATTTCATCTCAGCTTAACTGCTTTCCTAACGTGTTCTCATTTAACCATAGACATCATGGCCCTTAAGAAACACATTAAAGTAGCATCATCAAGCTTCAACTTCATATCACACCTTTAAGTCAAAGGCTTATCTTCCATAGGGTCACACAGTGACAAGAGATAGGAAAGTCAATTATCACTCTATATATGGGTCATTTTACAAGCACATACAGTATGAAATGTGTGTTATGGTATAACTCCCACTTAGTTGGGTGCGCCACTCTTTATGTCATGCGAATCGCTAGTCTAGACTGAGCCACTAAGTTAACATACTGAATGTCAATCTTGACACTCAGGATTTTGCTTTTAAGGCTTCAATATGAAATCTTATTTCATACTCGACTTGCTCAAGTCTCATCTCAGACTCATTAAGTGAGCATTTTATTCATACACCTCCAGTGTAAGTAATCAATACTACACACCTAGTGCCTATATGATGCAGTCTCATCCTACCCATTACTCAAGTGTTAGGGTAATTGCCTGTATGACTAGGCCAATCAGAAGCCTGTGATATTTTAATATGCTTAACATGCAATAATAAATCATGTGCACTTTACTCATTTATAAAGAAACATATCTATCACAAGACACATCTAAGCACTAAACCTTATGAATTCCTAGACTCAACAAATGAGCTTTGAACGCATCACTAGGAATAGGTTTAGTTAAGGGGATATAATCACCTTGTTAATATATAAATATACCTAATGTTAATGTTTTTTGTCTCTATGATAACAAGATGCAAAATCTGCTCCCATTTGTGCAGTTTTGCTTCTTAGTACGCCATGACATGGCTCTCTTAACTAGGGTGAAGGCATGTCCTGAAGTTAACCTAGACTCATCCGAGTCACCATCCCAATTGGCATTTGAGTATCCTCTCAACTTGAGGTCTCCTCTTTGATAGCAAAGACTAAGTTAGCAATACCAAGAATGTAGCACTTAATTCTCTTGACGGCTTACCACTCAGCAAGTCCTAGGTTACCTTGATAGTAACATACCAAACCAACCGTAACCTGTGCACATAACATGGCTTTCATTTACTTCCTATGACACTAGCGTAAGAGACATTATCCATTTCATCATCTGTTTTAGCGCATTGAACAAGAGTCAAGGCTAGAGCCTTCTAAATTGGAGTGTCTACGACTTCAGAATTATAAATCGAAAATCATTCCAAGACATTTTGATGCATAATTCTTGGGATAGATTTTGATTATTTCCACTCTTAGGATATACCTAACTTCGCCAATGTCCTTCATCTCAAAGATATAGGACAACTACTTTTAGTAGCTTCGATTATCTCCAAATTATTTCCCAGCCATCAGTATGCCATCAACGTGCAGGCTAAGAAACACAATCCCCCTATTGGTTTCTTAACATGCACACAATGGTTTTTAGAAACCATGGATAAGCCAGGCTTACCGATCAAACCATTTGCTCGACGCTTTATCTTAAAAACTCATATGTTTTTGATAGGCTTGCATCGGGGTGGAGGATCAACGGGTTTTCAAACCTTTTTCTTGCCATTGGGTCCATCTCATCCCTTATGGCATCAATCAACTCTTTGTGATTTGGTGAATAAATCACCACTAGATAAGAGGTAGGTTCCTCAACTTCCAAGAAAGTGTATAGTAATACGTCCTCTTTAACTTAGAAATATCGTCGAGGAGTTCTTCCATTCCCACTCTTTTGGATCCTAGGACCTTCATTATTTGTCTGCCTAGGTGAGAAATCCCTCCCCCTTTCTCTAAGAGGTATTTGATTAGGAATCCCTCCTCCTTTCTCTAAGAGATATGGGACCCTAAGCACAGAGAGAAATACTCCCACTATCCATTAGAGGTAGGATCATGAACGTGTGGACTAACTGCATATTCAGGAATGTGAGATATAGGATAAATCCCATTCTCAGACTGACTCTCTCAACATTTAGAGAACGAATCTCATTTTCCTTAACGGACAAATCTTCACCATTCCTATCAAATAAGGAAGTTGTACCATCCTCGGTGACTTAGTTGGAATTCAAGTCCTCCCTCTCACCGGGAGATGGTTGAAGATATTTTTGTAACTCATACAATTCGAAGTTATTTTTAAATTTCAACAAAGTCCTAGGAACTCATCCTCAAGAAAAATGACATTATGAGAATTCATTTCACAATCTCAATTGCTTCGAAAAGTTCAATTACTTCGTTCCAATTGAGTCCTACTACCGCTATAAATGGTATGAACACATCAAGTATCTAATAGCAGTGAGACAATAGGTACATACCTATATCATGAACAATATGTCGCTCCATGACATGCTTTCACATTCATGGGCCTGCAGATGCTTAGAGTGAATGAACACTAAGGGATTCGATGCCCTCAAAGCCTTACTAAAAGACCTTATAGTTGCTTTGCTTGCTAAACTTGACTCACACATGGATAACATGACCTAATAGTCAGCCTTGAAAGACTATATTTGGCTAGTTTGATAACTCTATCTTAGCCCTCATGGCTAAGTCGAGCATACCTAAAACAGAGTTGAAAATAAGGCAAAGATGGTAGATGTTATATTTCGTCCAAAACATCAAAAACACCTTTCAATGTGGTATGGCCAAACAAGTTGCCATTGTATACGATATCTAAGACATCGGAATGAAAATTAAAGACAAAATAGCACCCAGGTGGATAGAGATCATCGTGAAAAAGCAACGCATTTTGTTCACGGAGACATGTCCTTATTTTAAGGACACCTTCTTCACTGTCGTTACCAAAAATGACAATTTATGAACCCTTCGTGTAGTGATGAAAGTTCACAAAATCAGCTCGATCCTAAACTATGCGCTTGGTTGCTCTTATATCTACAATCCACTAGGGATTATAGTTGGCAACTAATGCTTGGAAACACACATATTATTCAGGAGCAACTGTGAAAGAAGGTGCGTAAATCGGCTCAGGAAAATCCCGAGCGAAGGGTCCCTTTACACGTGCTATATGCGTCTGTTTATTTCCCTTAGGCTTTTTCCCTTTTCCAATACCAACCTTATGTTCGAAACTGTAAGAGAAAATGAATCTAAATGACCCTGATGCTAAGCTAATCCCACATATACTCAACAATGGGACAACTTTCAATTCCCTCACTAGATCGTCATTGATGTAATACAAAAAAGTATAACATGTTGATTGCTCCATTCTCGAACCATTTTTTGTATGCCTTTACGTTTTCTTGATCCTACTCAATAGCAGTACCATCTTTGTCATTCTAGGAGACCTAGAACTTAAAGAGTGTTCTAATACTTCACACTCGTTTAGAAGAAACTGAATCTTCTGACACTTTGTGTCATAGTCAGTGCTATCAAGTTTTTCATTGGTAAACAAATTACCATCCATATTTCATTGCAATATCTAGAAGTATATATTTAAAATATGGACATTAGGCATGTTTTTAAATAATTAAATTGTCAAAAACTCCATCATTCATGTCACATGATCAAAAATTTCACTAGGCTCATAATCATCACATACAAACATGAATCAGAAGTTTCTACAATTTAATTATCACATTTTCCATAAAACAAAAATTTATGGAGAGCATTATGGTCAAACTAATTAATACTTTTGAAAATATCACAAAGATATTCAGTTTAATCATGTAAAATAAATTTACATGAAGTTATCGTTACATAAAACAAATGTGCCATTTAAAACTCTATCAATGACATATCAACCATAAGATTGAGATTATTATATAAAATATATTTATATAATAAAATCAATTTATACTGCGAAACATATTAAAATAATAACATTTTACAAATGAAGCTCAATAAAGCCTAAAGAACATTATATAAAACACATTTATATAATTATAGATAACATAAAACTTATTCAAATGTCAGTCAAAAATTATAAAACACATTTATAATTTTATGAATTTAAATTTCATGAAACGAATTCATGAAATATTGCTAAATTACATAATTAGCAGGATACATGGAACAAATTCATCCTCATTAATTTGGGTAATGGAAAAATGCTAATGCAACTAGCAAATTATGTAATTACATAAAACATATTCATATAATATCACTAAGTGATGATTGACATGAAACATATTCTTGTAACATTTTTAAATACAATATAATATAAAACATATTTATATAATATAACTTATGAAACATATTCATTTATCAGTTGCAAATAACCATATAAAACACATTTGTATAGTAACTACAAATTTATGAAACAAAATCATAACATTGTGCTTAATAACATATATTGTGCGTAAAACACATTTATACAATATAACTTTTAGCATGAAACATGTTCATATGTTAATTGTTAGTAATCATATAGAACACAACCATATAATATTACAAATAAAATGAAACAAATTCAAGCAGAAATTCTTAATATAATTTAAAATACGAAACAAATTCAAATAAAATTCTCAATATACATGAAACAAATTCAAATAGTGGTTGCAAATTATTTGAAACATATTCATATGATATTGTAAATTTAAATCATATGAAATACATCATAAAATAGTTATATACCATGCACATCTAAACAATGACGTGAAACTCATTCAAATGACATTCTAAATTTAAACTATATGAAACGAATTCATATAATATTACAGATTTCAATAGCATGAAATAAAGTTAATTTTGAACCCTTAAAACAGCAAATCCATTCAAACTGATATGCTAAGGAGTACAACTAGGATGACCCAAATTTTTTTAAAAAAAAAATTGGTCCAAAACATTCCACAAAACAACTAGGGGACACGGTCAAAAAAACCTAAACTCGCACCCTCTCTAACCTTCCAGTCTTACTCCCTACCCCTTTCTCGGCCCTCTCTGACTATTTATTCTCACACCGGGATATTAACAGGAGTACCGAGCTCTTCCATGTCCAATCTCCAATGCCTTCTCTAGCCCTTTCGCATCGGCCTTTTCACTTCTAGGCAGCTATGCTACTGAGAAGTTAGCTGCCATCTCCAAAACCACCCAGATGATGAATCTGCCTCATCACTGTCCCCCTCTGCCACCTAATCTGTGCTCTAAGCCACTATTTCATGTCACACCTCAAAAGCCACCATTTAGATCGGCCAAAACCGAGTCACTAGATGCAATCCAAACACCAAAACACCACCAAGGCGACAGCGCGTGAAGCCCACATGCCTCTCTACTGGTGGCCGATCGATGGATTTGTGGCCGATGTGATACAAATCGGGTGCCAAGAGGGCTTTTAGAGGGAGAAGACAACCAAAAACAGTCTTCATTGGAGGTGCGTGCTTACACGCGCCACCACCTCCAATGGGATTTGATAGGTGAGTCTTAGGTCAGTTGCCCCCGTCTACTTTTTTTTGAACTTATTATTCTTCAGCTTTGGGTGTGAAGGTGGCGGACGCCACAACAAGCTCCGCCAAATCTTCCGACACCACCGCCTTTAAGGCATGGGTGGTGGGCAGGGAGGTAAGCCATTGTTATGGGTGGATGTTGCCATGGCCACAAAGGCTAGTGGAATTTTTGGTAGGAGGTGTTATGTAGGCCACCAAGACCTCGTGAAAAATTGTTGCTGCAGCCACAAAGGCAAAGGCATGCCAGTTCTTAAGGTTGGCACTAGCAAGACCATGACTTGGTCAAGTTAGGGTTAGGGTTAGGGTTAAGGTGGGGCTACGAGATTTAAATTGTTCCAAAAAATTGGAAGAACATGATTGCAAAATCGAATAATTGAATTATATCAGACATGCTCTCTGAATTGTGTAGTTGCATGAACTGATCATGAATTCTTGGTTCAACCATTGCATAAAATAAAACAAAATGAACTTGTTTTAGCATAATCACATAATGGTATAAAAATATTATGCCTTTTACAACTCATACAACACAAAAGCATGTTTTTAATGATTCAACTTAGTATAATTGATAATATAGAATGAACTAGTCATACACAATCATACTCGATTCATTCACGGCCAAAACCGAGCAATAATGGCTCTAATACCATTGGTGGAAAATAAGGGCGTACCTTAGTGATGCAGAAGTGTAGATCTTGTTACCTGGGAATCACTCATGAATTATTGAACTAGGATCGATGGTAGCTACTAGAGTCACCATAATTGTTCACGGTCGAAACCCGAACCTTATAGATGGCTAGGTTGTGAGAGGGAGAGTGCAGAGAGATTGAGTCATACGGGGAGTGCTTCTGATCTTGGCCGTACAGCTTCCTAATCTATTTTCCCTCATTTATAATAGCACACAGTATATGCAGAATTAGGACATTAATTACTGAATTAATTTTCTTATAACTGCTAAATCAATATTCATTATGCTGTAATAATCTGGCCATTACTTCTCCGATCAACACAAATAATAACAATAGAAAGAAACATGCGCGCGCAGCTAATAAAACACAACTCGTCCCCCTAGTAAGTTTAAAGTGTTGCACAAATTTACTCAAGCTTACCCCATCTAACACTTAGGAAAAAGGGTCCCGTCTCAACTAGTTGCAAGCATAAACTTTCCCATACGTTTCTTTAATCATAATCTTTTTTTTTTTCCGTCTTTACATGACATGATCAATTTCAACAACAACCCCCAAAAAAAAAAATTGTTTTGAGATTTAACGTACTAGTCGTTGGAGCCCTTATTTCTTGTTTTGGATACTTTGATCTATTCAAATTTGGTGTTGTTAGCATTTGGGATGTTTTGAGGGTTGAATTTGGAATTATCCACAAAACAATCCACTAGCATTCAGGACTTGAAACCCCAGGTGTTTATAATATATTTTTGATCCATTGAATGTTTACAAGCTTAATACGTAGGAAGAATATCCTTCTGTAATTATATATTACTAGTTGTAACACCATCCTTCACATGGCAAGTTATTTGTAGAATTTTTTTTTTCTTTTTACTTTTTTATGAAATCCTCGTTGACAATTGAATGTTAACATCTAAATTACTTCTTGAAAGCTAAATTGTTATCCAATTGTAAAATAAATATATATGAAACATAATTTGCTTTCCTTACAATTTCTGCGCAATATAACTTTATGTTTGGCTTATAAATCCACTACAATAGTTTTATCTAGTTATTCTATATAAGCAAAAGTGGCAACCACTCTCATAATACTTATGCAGTAGGAGAGTTGAGAAAATTCTCTTGTAATCAAGTGAGTGTTGTCAACATTAGAGTGGATGTACTCATGGTTTGATATATCTATTTGGTCTCTAAAAGTAACCATCAAAGTACGTACTTCGAATTACTTACTTTTTACGCGTAATTGAGATTATTTTTGGATTTTATATGGATTTTGTGTGTTTGTGCAGGGAATAATGATTTATTTGCTTGGCATGGTAGACTTATTGAAGCTAATTTTGGAAAGTTGTATACTAGTGAAAATTGGAAATGAGGTGGATTCTAAAGAATTTCGTTAGTATGGTGACTTTTCTAATATTGATTCAGAGGGGAGAGCAAGAAATCTACTCTAACTGGAATTCGAAACGTGAATGAAGGCTATCACCACTACAAAAATAGGTCTTGGATACCACAATTCATGAATCAATTCTTAATCATCTTAGTTTAGGCATTACTTTAGCTTTTAGGAGTGGATCAGTTTACTTTAATTCTGTTTGAAAACCTTTGATTCAAGTACTTACCTTTAATGCTAGTTTGAGTTCTAATTCGTCGGCTTGATTCAACTTTCAGTTTTTGCTTTCAATTAGCTAGTAATTTCTTTCGCCTCTCTCTCACTCCCTGTCTTCTTCATGAAAATATATTGCTTTCTGAATCGTTATGCTGATTTGGATATTAGTAGCTTGCTATAAAATCGAATCATGTTTAGGTTAGATTCAATTTCTATTAGTTAAATGATTCTATTTTGCTTGCTTTCTTGCTTTCAATTTAATTAATATGGGTCAGTTTTTAGCTTTAATGGCCTACACTTGACCCACCTCTATGGATTTGATCCTCGAGTATTATGGCTGACAACTATATAGTGTCAGTAATTTTACACATCCTTTTAGGATTGTGCAAGTTTTTGTCCCGTTGTGAGGGACAACTCAAAGCAAATAAAGTAATAAAAACCACTAGAAAGATATTGCCCTAATCACTTAGAATTAATAGAGAAGAAAAATTATGAAACATATTCGATAACTCCAATAGAAAAAATATGATCCTTTGATAATAACCAAAACCGCTAGAAACAATTGGGGAATTCTTGAACATATCCACCATAAGCCCAAGAGAAAAATAAAAATCTAAACTTTGATCAAGAGATTTTTGAATCAAACTAAAATTGAAACTACAAAATTGAATTAAACTTGAACTAAAAAAATTGAAATAAAATCAGAACTAGTAAACTTAAATTGAAACTAGAATTGAAAAAACTTGATTTGAAACTAAAACTAGAAAAAATTGAAATTAAACTCAACTTGGAAGAATTTTTGTGACCACAATAGTCTCTCAAACTCTAGGAACTAATGTTACAATTGAGAGGGAGAAAATTTGATAATCTACAAGGTACCCAAAGGTCCCATTTATACTAGTATTAACCTCTTATACATTCCTAAATAAAATTTCTTTTTGCCAACGCTACGCAGCGGTATTTTCCTAAATCAAGCCCTAGTTAGAACCAGCTTCCTGATTTTCGAAACGTCTACATCTTGCGCTAATTAGCGGACATGGTCTGGGCTTGCGCATCCCGTGAGCTGCATATAGACTTGCATAATGATGGGCGCATAATGAGGGAATAAGGAAGGTGGCTTCATGGCATTCACTTGGGCACTTGGCGTGAGGTACGCAAAAGATTAGGCCACACGTTGATTTGCTTGATGACTTCATCATGAGGGTCCTCCAATTATGTTTCCGCACAAATTGTTCAATGTCACCCTTAAATGTGATGTTTGCATGTGGGTGTTGGCTTGGCCTACTTTTCTCACTTGGTGACTTCGTACTCAACTAATTTGCTCCGTTCCGTATCCAAATTCATAATGTAGTGCTGATTCCTCATTTTTTTTGCTCTCCAATATATTATGCTCTACATAGTCACGCAAAACGCGAGTCAAACCCAAAAATAATCTTGATTACAAGAAAAAAAACAAGTGACTAGGAGCTATTTAAATGAACATTTTTGGTACCCAAACAAATAGCCCCGCACCAAATTTTGCTCGTCCTTGTCTAAAATAAAGGAAAAGGAAAATCTACTTAAGACATGTAACGCACTTTCATAGGAATTACGACTGTATATAGTATGTGCAACATGTCTTTTAAACCCCTAGGTTCCCCCTTGTGAACAAGTGTGGTCTTGTGATGGTTTGTAGAAGATATAAATCTTGAAAAAGAAAAAGAAAGAGAAAGAGAGAGAGAAAATCTTTTTGAATTCTTTAAACATACTCAAATATACACAAGAAAAATTGTGCATACTTGATCAACAACATCACCCCGGTAACTCAAGCACTAAATTGTACACAAGCACAATGTACATATTAAAACTCTTGGTCTCCAAGGATGACAGCCACCTGCTGACACCCACAATCCATCACAACTATGAATCTATCCTAGTGCTCAGTGTGTAAGTGCACCATCACACCTTAAGAGCTTGGCTATATTGGAGTCCAACTCAATCCCACTTGACTACTTTATTGACTCATTGACTTGGGAAGCAAACTTTTTCAATGGTAGCATTGCCTCAAAGGGTAACACCCAATAGCACATACCTCAAAGGGATACTTGTAACTCCTAACTCTAAGACTTTTTATTTTGATTTGTTTTTTGCGTTCTCTTTTTTTTTTTAAAAGCAAAAATAAAAGAAACGACAAGTGGGAGAATCAACGATGGAAGCCTAAGAGTATAAAAGAATTGTAATATAAAATTATGACTGGACTCAAAATTGTCACAGAATGATGAGTTTAGAACTGGGGAGTGGAACGACACATTTTAGACTAAGGTTTAACATGTACACGATACTCATACACAACCTAATAACTAAGTCATTAGGGGTCAAAGTAGATAAGAGATAGTAAAATTTCCCGAAAACACATAAACATAGAAAATATTTGTTTTTTTGAAAATTTTTCTCACCCTTTCTTTTTCAAAAATTGTTAAGTATGGCTTCCTCTCCCACACACCAAAATCACACAATCTCCACATTGTGGGAAAAAGAAGTATCAAGAATTAAAAGAACAGAAGAAAGGAAGAAGATGAAGACACTACATAAAACCAAATGCAAGGGACAGAACAATACTATCAAGTTGGATATTGAATGTACCTGAGCTACCTCACTACTTATAAGAAATCACTGGGTGGCTGGTAGAGCATCAGACACTCTATATCCTCCTCTCTAGGGACTTCCAAGAACTGCTTCAATATTTGTCCATTAACCTTCTATTTGGCTCCAGTAGCAGGATCCTGGATCTTAATTGCACTATAAGAAAATACGTGAGTAACAACAAAGGGACCCGTCAAGTGGAACCTAAGTTTACCTAGGTATAGGTACAGTCTCGAATCATACAAGTGCACCTTTATGCCTAGGGCAAAGTGTTTTCTGAAAATCATTTTATCATGTATCAACTTCGTCCTCTTCTTAGACAATCTAACCCTCTCGTGCACCTCAGCTCAGATCTCCTCTAATTCACTTAATTACACTCTCCTATCCTCACCTAATGCAATAGGATCATAGTTAAGGGCCTTAACGGCCCATTAAGCTCGACGCTCAAGCTCAACTGGGAGATACGAGGGTTTCCCATAGACTACCCGATAAGGTGAGATACCTGAAGGTGTCTCGAAATCCATAGTATATAAGCCCATAAAGCATCAATAAATTTGTCAATCTAATCGCTCATATTCCTATTAACAATTTTCTCCAAAATATACTTTATCTACCTGTTAGAAACCTCAACTTGCCTACTGGTCTGGCAATGGTAGGGAGTGGCTAGCTAATAAATAATAGAGTAACATCCCAATAGTGAATCAAAGGACCAATTGTTGTGAGTACCTTGGTCACTAATAATAGCGCAAGTCATGTCATACCTAGAAAAGATGTTCCCCCTCAGAAATTTCACCATCACTCTAGCTTCATTGGTCCCAATGGGGAAAGCCTCAACCCACTTAGACACATAATCAACTACCACCAAAATATACTCATTATCAAAAGTGATCAGGAATGGTCTTATAAAATGTATACCCCACACATCGAGATCTCTACCAATGGGGTTGGGGGCATCATATCCCTCCTACTGATATAGCCTAATTGCTGACATCTAATGCATCTCCTACAATACTCTTGGGCATCTTTAAATAAATTATGCTAGTAGAATCCACACTAAAGTACTTTGGTCGTAATTGTTTTTCCACTAAGGTGCCCTCCGCATACCTGGTCATAACCAAAATATAGGATACTCCTAACCTCATGGTCTAGGAGACATCTCCTAACAATTTGATCAAAATGGTATTCGAATAAATAAGCATCATCCCAAATATAAGACTTCATCAAGTGCAAAAATCTATAACTGTCATGCTTATTGCAACCCTCGAAAATCCTACTAATACTTTTCAGAATGAGAATATTTTGGTTACCAAAACCCTTCACATCTCTAATCTCACAATCAAACTCCTGTAAAAGGAGTATCCATCTCACAAGCTTGGGTTTGGCATCCCTCTTTGAAAGAAGATGCTTAAGTGGAGCATGATCAGTAAAAACAATAACATGAGAACCAATAGAATAAGGTCTAAACTTTTCAAAAGCAAATATCCCAATCAAACATTCTTTCTCAACCACAGTATAATTCTTAGGCATCACTTAATGTGTGCCTAGCGTAATAGATCATGTAGGGTTTCTTACCAATGCGTTGTCCTAGAATCATCCCAACAGCATAGTCAGAAGTATCACACATCAACTCATAAGCCTCAACCCAAACAAGAGGATGCAAAATGAAGGTAGTGGTTAGGGCTCGTTTCAGCTTATTAAATGCCTCTAAACATTCTTCAGCAAAGTGAAAGGGCACATTTTTAGTTAGAAGGCTAGACAAGGGCTTAGCAATCTTACTAAAATCCTTAATAAATCTACGATAAAATCCAGCATGTCCAAGAAAGGACCTAACATCACTCACATAGATGTGCGGGGGGAGATAAGCAATCAAATTAATCTTGGCCTTATCAACCTCAATGCCACCACTGGAAAGCACATTTCCTAAGACTATCCCCTTTTCACTACAAAGTGAAACTTCTCCCAATTTAGAGTCAAATATTTCTCCTTAAGACTTCTCAAACCTTTCCCTAAATTGGTTAAATAGTTGTTAAAAGAACACCCAAATACACAAAAATCATCCATAAAATTTTCATACAATGTTCAACCAAATCAGATAATATAGAAATCATGCATCTCTAGAAAATAATGAGGTCATTACATAGACTGAGTGGCATCCTCCTAAAAGCACAGGTGCCAAAGGGATAGGTAAAAGAAGTCTTCTCCTAATCCTTAAAGAGCAATGGGGATTTGGGCATAGCTAAAGTACCATCAAGAAAACAGCAGTGTGAGTGTCTAGCTAACCTCTCCAATATCTAGTTTAAGAAAGGGAGGGGGAAATGGTCTTTTTGAGTGACAACACCCAATTACCTATAATCAATACATACTGTCCATCTAGATTGGACTCAGGTTAGGGTTTAGCCCGTTCTTATCATTCCTAATTATGATGTATCAACTTTGAATCATATTTAGGCTTTGGATCTCCTACATTTATGTGGTATACTTATTACCACTAAGTGAGACCCTTCCCCTTAATTCATATCAAAAATAACTTATTTCAATACTATATTGATAAAATGAACAATAAGAGCTTATGACATACGAAGAAATAATCAATCACATATGCTCATCCATACGAATTTGAATAATGAATTGCAAAGTAACATATATGAAAGAACTCATATTATGTAACACATTATCCCTCCTTAAAAAGGTAATTCAAGCAAGACAAAAGCATAAAGCAAAAACATGTAATGAATACTTCATGCCCATGTAAAGAATCAATAATGCAACGATAATGTCAAATTGCTAGATGAGTATACTCCAATCATGATGAAAGTGTCACACCAAAGTGTGCATGAAACATGTGGCAAGTTCAAATCATGAACTAAAGGAAGTCTAGCATGTAAGGTATCAAAATGAACATTAGCTATGCTAGAACATATATGTATGCACTTCTAGGGATGAATCAAGATATTGCACATTTGGACAAATATAAACTACCAAAGTCTAAAATGGGATTTATGCATTACAGAGGGATTTGAAAAGGATGTTTAATATGGATGTATATTCAAGAGATAATGTGCTATAAAATAAATAGAAGAGATTGAATAATAAAGGTGAATAAAAAATGCATCTGATTATAAAAGCAAGCAAATATAGGAACTTTAGAAGTATAGTGTCAATCCCCTTTTGACATATAGTGTATGTACAAGAACATATAGCGAGCTAATCAATCATTTGGACTTAGGAAAATTAAACATGTAAGCAGAATATCTAACTACCCTTGTGCTCATCCAAAAATGCAACTATATTTTCAACCCTATTTTCAAAGTTTGCATTTTGACCTTGAATTAATATGTATCATGAACGGACTAACTTCTTATTTCATACGATTCAAACATTCTGGTTCAAAACATTGAAGCTTTAAGATTTTTAATTTCTTCATTTATACATTTCAACTACAGCGTCTGACTTTGTTTTAAAGTCTCTGAAGTAGTGTAATTTTAAGGTTGAAATTGCCACTTTGAAATTAAAATTGTACTCAAGGTCATTGAGATATGTTTGAGCCATTTGATTTTCTAAAACCATTCAAGAACTTGTTAACTAAGAGAGGGATTATCCCTCAATTTTTGCATGAAGATTTAATGTCAAATAATGGCAAAAGAGAACTAGCAACATTCAAACATCAAGCTCTGTAAATATCCACAATATATTATCAAGACAATATAAAATTTATACTCATCTCAATATATATGATCCTTGTGCCTTTAGGGTAAAATAAGAAAATTTATGTTTCTTCCTGCTTTGGTCTCCTCTCAAAGTCTTTGAAATCAAGCTTCAAGTGTTTGAGACTAGATCATCAGGTTTCATGCTGACCTCAAAGTCTAGCTTTGAAATACAATTGCCATGCCTATTTATGCTTTATTTCTCATGGGCGCTTCAAATTTTCTCGATCCTGCAACTTTTTTAATGTCTTTTATCTCTTTAGTTGGGAGCCAAGTGTACCTACAAAGTCAAACTCAAACACCCTTTCTCAAAGCAGGTTTGAAGAACAAGTTCGAGCCTTGGATTGTTAATAACCACCTAGTTGGTTGGTCTCGTTCCTTTATCTACCCAAACTTGAATAAGTCTAGGATGGGAATAACTTTGATATCTAGGATAACCAAAGTTGCTCTATCTTCTTTGATAAGTTAAGTGACTTTGATATCCATGATCAATGTTGTTGTTTCTCCTTTGAGGAACAAAGTGACTTTGATATCCATATCCAAACTTACTTTGTTAATTTTGACAAACAGTATGAGTTTACAATTTCTCATGTGTTGTGTCTTTGTCAAAGAAGTTTTTATAAGAATTCTTTCTATTTTTTGGGTTGAAACCAACATCTTCTTTGTTAAAAGACATACATTGAAAACCAAGTAATTTATCTAGATTTTTTTATCCCTTAGTAAGTTTTAAAATAGACTTGTGAGAGTCATCGCATTTGTTTTGTAAAACATATTTTCAAGTTCAAGGTCTTTAACCTTTGTGTGTAGACTTTCACAAGAGTTTTGGAAATTCTCATTTTCTTCTTTTAATATTTTTTATAGTCCTTTTAGGGGATTTTATCATACATAATTATTCTTGTTCACATCTAATAGAATTAATAAACCTTGTGCTAGATATTGTTTTGTGAAAGTAAGAAGATGTTTAAGTGCTACCTCTTTGGACTTCGCATATTCTTCTTCCTAAGGTATTATAAGGTAGCGATTTCTCATTCCCTCTTCTCCACTTTCACTTTCATTGCTTTTGTTGTCACTCCATCTAGCAACCATGGCTCTATTATTTCTCTTCTTATCTTTGAACTTCTTATTTTCATTTTTCTTCTTTGTATTTGGATCGAGTTTGATAATATGACCTGGAATTACATAACTATAACAAATATCCAAATTAGTATCAACTTTGGAAGAGATTTTACCTTTAGAAGTTCTACATTTCTCTTTGAAGTTAAACTCCTTGAAATTCTGGACGTTCTTAAAACATCTCCTTGAATCCTCTCGCTATCGTGGTTAATGGTCTCATCCTCCTCATTAGTAGATTCCTCACTTTCTGTTTCACAGTCGTCATATGTGGACTTTGGAGCAATTCCTTACTTTGGTGCTTGCTCATCACTTTCATCCTGTAAGTAAATTTCATGGGTTAAAAGTTTTTCAATAAGATCATCTAACTTGAGGATCTTTAGATCTTGAGTTTCTTCAATTGATGTGACTTTGGGTCCCACTTGCTTCTTAGAAGGCATCACAATACCTTTCTCACCCTCTCCTTGTTAGTGTATTCTTTTTCCAACGACTTTATATTGTTGATGATTTTTGTGAATTGTATGTACATGCCTTTGATGGATCCTCCAAGTAACATCTTGAAAAGTTCATATTGATGGACATATGGGTTGATCTTTGATTCATGAACTTGACTTGTTCCTTCATAGGTAATTTCTAAAGTGTCCCAAATTTCCTTAGCTATATCACATGTAGACACACAATTAAATTCATTGGAATCTAAACCACAACATAAAATGTTCAGGGTTCGACAATGTTTAGCAACTCTTTTAGTTTCTTCAGGATTGATTTCTAATATTGACATTTGAAACACTTTGTCGTCTTTCTTCATAGCAGGGATGAAGTCTCCTCTGGTCATGATTTCCCAAAGATCATAGTCATGGTCTTTGATGAAAATCTGCATAAGCATTTTCTAATGTGCAAAGTTAGAACCATGAAACAAATGAGGTCTATCAAAGGAATATCCTTGATCAATATCGATAATTCTAATAAAAGCCATGATCTTTCACATAAGACGGTTTAGTTAAAGTGATTGGCCTTTCTCTATACCAATTGAAGGTTTCAAAGCTAAACATATATCACCCAAGAGGTAATGAATACGGTGATTAACATAAAATTAAAACTAAATGAAATTTCAAGGCCCTTTGAAATCAGACCTACCAAAGTCACTATAAAACAGGTTAGAAATCAAAGACTTGGAACAGTATTATAAATGCAAAAAATTAAAGAGGGCTAAACACGTTATGTTTTTACGATGTTACCCCTTCTAAACAGGGTTAGTTACCACCTAAGCGTCTTATCTCAATAAAATTTAAACCGCTTCACTTCTTATTCAATTAAGAAGATACAATGTTGAGTCCACAATAGTTTCCTTGAGCACTTCTAAGGCTAGCCACTCAATCTAGAGACACTCTCCTAGATCTACCACTCAACTAGGTACTTTTAGTTGAGTTACTAAGTATTGTTTTATTAAACACTTATCTACCCAAGTAAGTTTCCCGACTTACTTGTTATAACTTTCCCTTACGAAGATTTAATTCTCACAAGAGAGTACAATTAATAGCATGAGTATAATTCAAATGATTATCACAATATGATCAAGTCTTATGTCATGCTTTTTGCTTCACCTCCTCTTTATATTGCCTTTTAATCCTCATAGGACACTTGAAATAAACTTGGCAACTCTTTAAACTAGGTGGATTTGGTCCTATCTAGATTTCAAAGAAATTGGTTCCACCTTTGAAAGTTCCAAAAATAGCTCTCAGAGGGAATCTCAATTTGACCATTGGAAATCTTCATCTGGCATTTGATCTTTATTATAACATTGTACTAAATCTTGTATCCATTGAACCATATTAGACAAGATCTAGAATATTCTGATTATGATACCCCAAGTCTACTTCAATGACTTTGACTAAATTTAAAATATGCAACTCCCATAAATAAATATAGTCGAGATCTTTGCTTGGTTGCTACTCTTCTTACTTAAGCAACTATCATCAAATAATATCAATGTTAATATTGGAATATAAATCTATGTCATCAAATTAATCACACAATATAATTCAAGATATTTCAAAGATGTTTCTCATAAAATATAGCATAGATAATTTGCTCATCTTAAATAGCACGTACTCCTTAAAACAAATATATAGTAGTAATACTTACCAAACAATCTTATGAAATCTCTAAAGATATTGACTGAGGATTATCAAAAGATTTTATAAAAATACTTTCCAAATAAGACTCATCATGATTTGGGAAGGAATTTGATAATCATATCAAAATTAATAATTAAAAGCAAGCATCTTAAACATAAAAATCGAGATAATATCTCATAATATTAAGTAGGTATAACCTCTCGGAAATATTATGAAATTTAACAAACAAGAATTCCAAAGCCAATTCAAAAGAACAAGTATTCCAAAGTCAGCATAACCAAATTTGACTGGAATAGACCAAACTTTATATAATATGTATAACTTTTCAACTGTGATTCTTTATATAGATATACACTTGCATAATAAGATATTCAAGTTGTAGTTTTGCTATCACTCAAAAACATCAAAGTATCATTTAAAGGACTTTGAATATAGGATCTTGAACATAAGACTTCGAATGTATGATTTAAACATAGGACTTTGACATAATTAGATCAAAGTTCATATAAACTTATAAACATGATAGTTTAAGCAAATATATACAATGACATAACAAGGCTTACTTAGCATGCTTAATCACATATACAAACATGCTATCATCTAAAATATTCACTTATATCAAATACATATCAAGCATACGTTGAACATATCAATTCATCAAGTACATATATAATTCCTTTTCGGCTTTCATCAAAATATAACAAATACAGCCAAGTCAACAATGTCATCCTTTTTTATGAAAGTCAAAACCATAGACACATAGTAAGCTTATCAAAATATTTCATCAAAATGGTTATTTGGGTAGGAAAAACCATGAGCAGAGGATAAAAAAACAAAATAGGCATATATAGCTCCCCCATAGTATAAGATTTATAAACATAAGCGCATAAAAGCATGTAATGAAATCATGTAATGGTTTACATAGAAGTATAAGACGATACAATCATATTATAGACTTTGACAAATATCAGGATTTAAGAGTAAATGATCAATCATGTCATCGAGGCATATAGAAATGGAGATAGATTTCAAGAAGTATAATAAGATTGGCCAACTGCTATCACTTTTGGTTAAATAAACAATGTATCGCACTGACCCAAAATTTCAAAGTCTTTCAAACTATGTCAGTCTATACTTAAAAATATTCACATCTAAATTAGGGTTTGACACATCAACTTTGAAGCATATTTAGGCTTTGTTCCCAGCTTTAATTCTTTTGAGGAATAGATTAACTTTGCAATTTCTCATGTGTCTATCAAATAAGTTTTTACAAGAATTCCTTCTATCGTTCGAGTTGAAACCAAGGCCTTCTTTGTTAAAAGACATACATTGAGAGCCAAGTAATTAATGTAGATTTTCGCATCTCTTAGTAAGTTTAAAAAGAAACTTGTGACAGTCATTATACTTGTTTTGTAAATCAGATTTTTCAAGTTCAAGGTCTTTCACCTTCTTGTGTAGACTTTCATAAGTGTTTTGTAAATTCTCATTTTCTTCTTTGAACACTTTGATAGTCCTTCTAAGTGATTTAATCTTATATAAATATTCATGTTCATACCTAACAGAATTTTATAATCCTTGTGCTACATATTCTTTTCTGAAAGTAAGATGTTCAAGTTTTACCTCTATGGAATTCGCATCTTCTTCTTTCTCAGGGTCTCATTTGCCTATAAGGCAGCGATTTCTCATTCCTTCTTCTCCACTTTCATTTTCATTGCTGTTATTGTTACTTAATGCAGCAACCATGGCTCTATTGTTTTGCTTTTATCTTTGAACTTCTTCTTTTTATTTTCTTCTTTGTATTTGCACATTGTTTGATCACCTGACTTGGAATTGCATAGCCATAACAAATATCCAAGTTAATATCAACTTTGTCAAGGTTTTTGTCCTTGGAAGTTCTACCATCTCTCTTTGAAGTTAATCTTTTCTAAAGTCCTTGGAATTCTGGACGCTTTTGAAACATCTCCTTGAATCCTCTAACTATCATGGCTATTGTCTCAACCTCCTCATCATCAAATTCTTCACTTTTTATTTCAAAGTCATCATATATGGACTTTAGAGAAAATCCTTGCTTTGGTGCTTGCTCATCACTTTCTTCCCACAAGTGAATTTCATGCGTTAAAAGCTTTTTAACGAGATCATCCAACTTGAGGTTCTTTAGATCTTAACCTTCTTCAGTTGGGTGTCTTTGGGTCCCCACTTGCTTCTTGGAAGGCATCGTAACACCTTTATTACCATCTCTTCATTGTTGTACGGTTTTTCCAATAACTTTAGATTATTAATGATTTTCGTGAATTGTATGTACATGTTTTTGATGGATTCTCCTAGTGACATCTTTAAAATTTTGCACTGAGGGACATATAGGCTGATCTCTGATTCACAAAGTTGCCTTATTCCTTCATAGGTAGTTTCCAAAGTGCCCTAAATTTCTTTAGCTGTATCACAGGCAAATACATGATTAAATTCATTGGAATCTAAACTACAACATAAAGTGTTTAGAGCTCTATAATTTTTGGCAACTCTATTAGTTTCTTTAGGAGTGAATTTTGATCTTGACTTTAGAATGACTTTGTCATCTTTCTTGACATTTGTCTTTCTTTACAGTGGGGACGAAGCCTCCTTTGGTGATGATTTAACAAAGAACATGGTCATAGTCTTGGATGAAAATCTACATAAGTTTTTTTTTTTTTCAAAGTGCAAATTTAGAACCATGAAACAAAGGAAGTCTTGTGAAGGAACGTCCTTGACCAACATCAGCATTCCACTTGAAGGCATGATCTTTCCCACAAGACTATAAAGTCAAAGTCAGTGGACCTTCCCTTATACTGATTAAAGGTCCAAAGGTAAAGATATATCACTCTAGAGGGGGTGAATAGGGTGATTGATATAAAATTAAAGCCAAATAAAGTTTCAAAGCACTTTGAAGGTAGATATGCCAAAGTCACTATAAAATAAGTTAGTAATCAAAGACTTTAAACAAGACTATACATCCCAAAGTTAAAGGGGACAAAAACACGTGATGTTTTTATGATGTTGATCCCTCTCCATAGGGTTAGTCACCGCCTAAGGCTCTTCTCTTCTTAGGATCCAAACTGCTCCACTTTTTATTCACTTAAGAAGTTTCAATGTTGAGTCCTTGACTCTACAATAGCTTCCTTGAATGCTTCCAAGGCTAGCCACTCAATCTAGAAACAATCTCCTAGATCTACCACTCAACTAGGTACATTAAGTCGAATTACTATATCTTTATTTGGCATTTGATCTTCATTATACTGTTGTACCAAATCTTGCATCCATTGAACCGCATTAAAGGAGATCCATAATATTCTGATTATGATACCCTAAGTCTTTTTAAAAGACTTTGACTTCATTTGAAATATGCAACTCCTATAAATAAATATAGACAAGATCTTTGCTTGGTTGCTGCTCTTCTTACATTGGAAAGTATCATCAAAGAATATTAATGTTAATATCAGAATATTCACCCACGCCAATAAAATTAATCACATAATATAATTCAAAATATTTCAAAGATGTTTTGCGTAAATACAGCATAGATAATTTGTTTAGCTTAAATAGCACGTAATCTTTAGCAAAAGGTGATAATAATACTTACCAAACAATCTCGTGAAATCTTGAAAGATATTGACTGAGAATAATCAAAAGATTTTATGAAAATACTTTCGAAATTAGACTCATCACACTTTATGAAAGAATTTGATAATCATATCAAAATCAATAGTTAAAGGTAAGCATTTAAACGCAAAGATCAATATAATATCTCATAATATTAACTAGGTGTAAACCTCTCAGAAATATTGTGAAATTTAACGAAGGAGAATTATAAAACAGCTTAAAAGAATAAGTATTCCAAAGTTTGCTTAACCAAATTTTACTGGAATAGACCAAATTCATTTATAAATTTGCAACTATGATTCTTTACATACATATACACTGTCATAACAAGACATTCAAATTGAAGTTTTTCTTTCACTCAAAAAGATCAAAGAATCATTTAAAGGAGTTTGAACATAGGACTTTGAGCAAAAGACTTTGAATGTATGATTTAAACCTGGGACTTTGACAAATTAGATCAAAGTTCATTAAGCTTATAAACATGATACTTTAAGCAAAAATATGCAATGACATAGCAAGTCTTACTTAGCATGCTTAATCACATATACAAACATGCCATCATATTAAATATTCACTTATATCAAATACATATCATACTCACTTTGAACATATCAATTCATTCAAGTAAATATATAATTGCCTTTTTGGTTTTCATCAAAATATAATAAATATAACTAGGTTAACCCCCTTGATGTTCTCCTAAGGTCCACCCTACAACCTCATTATTTTTCCCTAAGCAAGTCAAGCAATTTGTCGTCTTTGCCTTGTCTAAATTAGAAGTAATAATTATGAGTGAGCACTCATTAAGATCAAGAAAAGCATACTTAACAGAGTTAGTAAGGGGTTTCAAATCAAGTGAAATAGCAAAACCATCACATGCAGAAACAACATCAGTAATAAAGTCTATAGAACATACATCATCAAAGTCAAAGACATCATACTCAGGCTCATCATCTATAAGAAAGGACTCGTACCTGACAGTAAACTTATCCACATGCTTAAACTCTAACTCATCAAAAAACTAAACTAGTTACAGGTATAATGACCCGCATAATCAAAACCATAAATCCATCTTTGCCAATTAATTGTACTCAAGTCAAAAATCATATTACCAACTGACATTCCATCATATCATTCTTGCAGTTAGTCAAAGCATTAGACGTAGCTGAAAAAGGGCGCTCCAAAATTACAAGAATATAGGACTCAGCATTAGCCTTCATCCTAATATCGAGCACCATAAAGTCAATAGAAAAAATGAATTCTGCCATCTTAATAAGCGCGTACTCTAAAACACCACTTAGAAGTCTAATAGAACTATCAGCTAACTAGAGGATAATCTTGGTAGGTCTCAGCTCACCTAGTCTAAGTCTCTCATGCACAGTGAATGGAGCAAGTTACACTAGCTCCTAAGTCCAATAAAGCTCTGAATGGTCTGGTCCTATCACGATGAAAATAATAGGGCAACCTGGTTCCCTGCACTTGCTAGAAATTTAACTGGATAGTGAAGCTAACATTAGAGGCTAACAAAGCTATCTTGGGCACAACAGTTGTCCTCTTAGTATGCAAAGCTACTTCCAAAATCTAGCATATGGGTGCATCTACTAGAGAGCATCCAAAAGGGGTATGTTAATCTTGACATGGGAGAAAGTCTCACTAATCTTATCAATATGCGTTTGGTCCTTCTTCCCCAGCATCCTATTGGTGAAAGAAACTGTAGGTTTCTGAACCTATAAAAGAGGAGTGGGAGTAGTCTTAAGAGGAGATGTAGTCACTATAGCAGTAGGTTCATCCTCTTTAGAGTCTCTAGGATTATCGACTGTAATAGGCAGAATAGTAGAAGATGAGGATCGGGGTAAATCAGATGCTTCATTCAAGTTATCACCCACGTGATTATCAATCTCTGATCCTAACCTCAAAGTTATTATAACATTGACATTTCTAAAAGTATCAGTAATTAAGCCAGAGGAAATCCTACCCTTAGGAGTTGACCTCAAAGATATGCGCTTGAATAACTGCTAAGTGAGTCTTGTTATACCCTTTGTGTGTCAAAAGAGTCGTTTTTCAAAAATAAGTTTGTATCCCTTTGCCTTTTTTACCAAAAACCAAAGCCCTATCAGGAATGTAAAGTATCATAATTAAGGGCTAGTGGACAAAACCTAGCAATAATGAGATTTATGTCAGTGGTAGTTGAAATTCTACCCTACTAGTTTGAATAGCATGTTGTTGTAACCTAGAAATCATGTCTTTCATATCGATAAGGGTTGAAAGGAAGTCAACAGTGCCACCAAGTTATGTCATTAGCCCCATACTTCCCTTTACTTCACTTGGTCTTTATGGTTACCTCAAGGTTTCGGCTTCATCTATGCTGATAATCTTGAGGGTTGTTTAAGCTCTCTTTCCTTCTATATTTGTGTGTATTAAAAGTCATATCTTTTGTATCTTCCATTACCATCTTCATCATCCTTGCATTCATATTAGGCTATCAAGGGCTCATTGCACATAGACTCATGCGTCCATAACCCACTTGGCATACAACATGCCTTCATATACTCATTAAGGGGTCTGTCATCATACTCTATCTAGAGTAGTCATCATTAGGGTCATTTAGGGTCACATGCATTTAATACCCTAGTTCACTTAGGAAGCACATAGACTGGCACATCTTATATTCATCTTGTATGGTCCATCATACTATGGGCCATCATTCTAACACATTCATAGTAGCCTATTTGCTAACTTGCATGCTTCCAGCCTATAGTCCATCTTCAAACACCCTAAGTCTAGAGCGGTCCACCATGCATAACCATGATTGACTTAGGTTGAATACACTTGTTCACATCCCGATCTAACTTATATTAGCCAATTTGCATACATGGTAGCCCGACCTAAGATGCTCCTATAGAATTTTTGCATGCCAGTCCGACACATAACGTTCCCTTTTGCATATAACATTACTCTTCCTAGGACACAACATCATGCGGATCCCTAAGCCCCAATAAGGTTAGTGTCACCATACATAATCCAACCTAAAATTGCTCATCATATCTATGTCCAAACCTAGAGTTTGACTCTCTTATCCTAAGCTAGACTTAGGCTTACACCAACTTTACTCTTGAACCTTAACTTGGGACCCTTCATGCCTTACCCATGTCCTCATCCTAGGATTTGCCTTACCTAGCCTACATCCTTGACATAGGACTCCATCCTTCTCTCTTTGGGCCCTAATGTAAGCACCTAATCTACTATGTCCTTATCCTATGATCGAGTATATGATAATTAACATCCTTCTACCTTAGGCTTTTATTTGAGCCTCCACCCTTAAACTAGTTTATTTGACCTCACCTTGGTCCATAGCCCGAAGTTTATATCTCATCCATCATGTAAGCCCTCGTCCTCCCTTGTAATCCCTAACATAAGTATATTTTATCTCCTCTTTTGCATTAGATCCATACTCCTAACCTCATTCTATAATCTCGATCCCACTCCCTACCCTGAACTAGGATCATTTCCCGTCTTGAACAGGCAACTTTAGGCCGAACTCTTAGAACATTTTTCTAATCACCATTTATGATCTAGGTCAAAGAAGAAAATTATCAATAGCATCATGAACGATGACAAGAAGATGTTCCAAGTGATCGCCAACCTCACTACCCACACTGAGTACCAATAAAAGGAGATACAAGGCATCAGACAAGAACCCATGATCATGAGGCTAAAACCAAGGAAGCAAAAGCCTACCTACCAATAGGCAGGAGAACTCCCACTAGGGACTATACACCCTTAGGCATAGAGGTAGATTTCGGCCTAATATACCGAAAGGTCTCATCAAGCCAACAAGCCCATAGACAAAAGACCTAAAGATGGGATAAGAACGCCTATTGCATTTACCACTAAGGCAAAGGTTAAATTACTAACTAATGTTTGAGGTTGAAGCACCTCATTCAAGATATGATAGATAATGGGATCATTTCAATCCCGATATCTCAATGTTCAACAATGACCACGATGAACTTACCTCGACACTAAAGGAATCACTACAAAGTGGCGCCAATCTCATATCCTAACCATGAGGAAGAATTAGCATCAATGCCCGCAGCGGAAGCTTAGATCCCTAGGATAATTCCATGTTGAAGTTGGGGTGTCCTCTAGCCATTTGTTTCCCTTTTAAGTCTAAGTCTTGTATTCCTTATTCACATCAATAAAAGTACATTATCTTTTCTATCCGTACATATATGCATACATTTTTTATCTCCTTCTTGCTTGTGAATATTTTCTATCCTATGACAAATAAAAATTAGAAATAAATATACAAAAACTAGAAAAATAAATAAATAAAAATTATGAGAACCCAAAAAAAAGATAAAAAGTGTAGCGAGACTTGCCTAGGACAGTAAGCCTCCTTTGGAGAGGTCTCCTTTTTTAACCTATGTACGCCAATTTGCACCTTTCAAACTTGAACTTTGATGAGACTAAATCGTCCTAAACCTAAGGTGGATTTGAAGTGCATAGTCTATGATGCCAGAATCATATATAAGCATTGAAGAGGGAAAATGCTCTAGGTACCAATGTCCACACGTGGAACTCAACCTGTAGTTTCATCAACCTTAAAGATTTATTTCTCCAATGATCTCATGTAACAACCTTGCACATGTAGTTCAAAACAATTACAAGGTTGTTATGTGATGACCTCATACAAACTAAATTAGTACAATATCAAAAAGATTCAAGCACTTGTGGATAAATGTTGAAAATCGTCACACTTGACATTGATAAAAAGGGGAAGAAAAAAGGGTCTTCCTCAAATATATTGTTCTTATTTTTTTTTTTTAAAAAAAAAGACTTCCATTTTGCCAAATCACTTAAAAGGTGAAGTTATGAATAGTTGATAACGTTGTTTAAACAAAAGATCGAAAGTCAAAAAAACTTTGAAACGGTAAGATCTTTACGACAGTCATCATGAAAAGCGACCAAGAAAGGCAAGGAACAAGAATGACAACAAGTACTGTGAATATCTACTAGTAGTGCATAAATCTCACAAGAGAGCTTAAGTTATAACCCACTTACTTAAATCTATACTAGACGGACCATCTTAATAAGGGATGAACATATCAGAATTGTTTGCTTAGATGGAGAAAACCAGGAAAAAAAAGGTTGCTTTAAGTTTAAATCTGTAACAAGTTGGATATATCTCCTCACACACACTTAGGTATATATTTAGGATCATTTTTAGCCTTCAAGCTGATTCCCCTGTATTTGACTAGCTACATTGTTAACCTTCCCACAAAAGCTCTCCTAGAGGCAAAATTCTTCAGATCACATACATTTTTAAGAACTACCATTAGCCTGATTCCCATCCAGATATATAGGTAGTCTTTCATTGGTTCGGCCATAAAAGCTACCTCACATAAAGTTTAATTAAGATTCTTAGTGATGAAAATCTATAAAATCAAAATAAGCGGCATTTTCCTCACCGTTGCTAACCAAAGGGAACAAGTTATGCAACCAAATGCATATTTACCACCGTTAATGCCTGAAACATGCATCCAAGCCTATTTCCCAAACCAAAAAAAAAAGAGTAATTTACCTTTTTGAGGGTTTATGAAGTATTGTTATGCCTACCCTCCTTTCAAGACTTGGATATCATCACCCCACCAGCACCTTCCATACATTTTGCACTACATTCATATCCTTCCACCATCATAGAGTACCATTAATCCTGCAAAGCACCTTTAACCTTTCTCTGACCTTCACAAAGAACCTTGGACCGAACACCCCTAACTTTTGAACATGACCCTAGACTTAGAATTTAAGTCTCTAGAAATAAGCTACACACACATTCGTGAGATTGGTATATATGTGAATGAGCAAACGAACCACACAAATGAGCTCCCTCGACCAAGACACAATCTTCTATAAAGGGAAAGTTTAACCTAATGTGGATCACCCATCCTTATTGACCATCATGTAGATCAAACTAAATTAATCTTCCTCGTGCTCTAGTTGGTCCAATCCAAACTTAGTCTTTGCATCCCTCTTTCATAGCCTCAGTTCACCACATTCATCCTAATCACCATAGCCTTAGCACCAGCTTGACCGAGTCATTTGTACTAATCCTGTCCTACACCCTGCTTGCCTAACCTAGCTCATCACCTAAGTCTATCCCACCTCCATCTCGCACCCGAGAGTAAGCAAAATCATTCCCCTACACTATCCTACCATCCATAAAGTTGGATTCCCTATCTAGCCATAATTTTAGCCACACTGGGTCTGTCTTTAACCGACAGTATATCTTGACGACAAAACCGTGTTTGCATCTTAGCCAACACCATATCCCATCGTGTAACACTTGATAAGCATACATGCATTCATGAACATCCATTCATGTGCATCCATCTATGTAAGCATTTACTTAGTTCATCCATCCATCACATGTCAATACATTAACATGCATTCTAAATCTTAACCTGCACTTAATATGCCCACATGCATACGCGTGGCATTCATCCACAATAAGCAAAATACTCATCTACATTCCCAGATACAATCCATAAGACGCCCACACATATACACATGTACCACAGGATACCAATGCATTTATATGTACATGCATGCACTCACATATCTCAATTCCAAAGCATGCCTCACGTTTAGGAGTTCCATTGTGGGATACATTACCATTTTGGGATTTTTATCCTAAGATGATTTACAACTTTAGAATTTCTCATTCCGAGATAAATATCTTACTATAAATTTTCATCTCGAGGCACACTACATATTTTAAATCTTCCTCAAGACATGTTAAATTCTTGAGCTCCTCATCCCCGGGCATATTTCATTTCAACCCAATTACCATTCCACTTTACTACATACACTTACATGTATGGTTCATATAGTGATCTAAAATCCAAGCCCTCATAAGGACAAATAGGTGGCATATCCTTTTCTTATTTAACACCATCTCAACAAAAGACTTAAGGAGAAAATAATATCAAAGAGTAAGGCCATTGGGTCGACATCCCAACAAGGGCTAATCTCCTAAGAAACAAAGCACTTCTTCAAAAAAACAAAAAAAATAGTCTTAGCAACCATACACTAGCATCATCTAGCCAATTGGCAAAAGACAATCCACCTTGTGGATTACAACCAAAAAAAAAAAAAAAAAAAAAAACAAAACAAAAAGAAGGCATTACTTTAAAGAAAAGAAAAGGCATGACCTCCCACCAAGAGGTGATTTTCTAAAGAGGAGCCACCTAGCATGAAGGTTTCGCTCCTCGATAGTCGTGAAAAGGACTAAAGGTTTACATGAGAAAAATCACTCAATGAAAGGACCTCTCGAATTGTAAAGAGAACCAAGAGCTTAGCATCAAACCTCATAAAATCAGACCCTTTAAGGCATGGAATGCATCTTATCATTTCGCCCTCTATTCAAAGACCTTATGTGCACAAACACATTACTTTGGCATTACATGCCAATCTCAAAACCCTTTTAGTCGCAACAAAAGCAGGCTACTTAGCCTTGATAGCCTAATCTCTTAAGATCACCATGGATAAAAGACTGACTAGATTGCCTCAGGCAACACTTGGGGGCGGGATAGTGATTCTATACTTTTTATTCCCATGGAATTAGATAACAGTTCACTTTGTTTTAAAGTGCCATAGTTCATAAGTCAAGCATACACCTCAAAAATGCATGTTATTACAAGTGTCAACATCTCATAGCGAGATTGGCACCTGAATACATGTATCTTTCCTACTCTACAAGAGTCCTAGATTAGAACGTAAGATTTGACTCTCAAAAGAGTATTCTGCACTTCCTTTCCATAGAATGAGTGCATCATGTCAACCAAAATTCCATGTGTTTTCCCCAACTTTGCAAGCAAAACACTTTTGAGAACTTCAAATGCTGATCCATCTCTTCTCACGAGCCAAACTTCAAAAGAAAAGCAAAAGGTGAGTAAAAAAAAATAGGTGATAAAGAAAAAAAGGATAGAATGAGCATACCTCAAAAATCTTTTCGTAACCACCCAAAATCAAGGTAGGATAGTTGCACTTCTGACAACAAGTTGTCTTTGTGTGCTAAAGAAGGATAGCACAAGTAGCATTTCTCCTACTTTCCTAATCTAAGGTAGGGTCTTGCTTACATGGCTACATTTACCATCCCATGGAGATGGCCTTAAGTGTTTTCATGAAGAGAGCATGATATGCCACCTTTTACAGAACCAATAATTTTATCAGCCCGACTAAAAAGCGATCCAAATCATGAAATTGCCTTCTTACAAGAAAAACAACATCATCATTCTAGAACATATCATTTCACCCCTAATTCTTCTCTGCAATAATGCAATGTAAGGATGAGAACTTCCTGAACCCTTCCATAAGCAAATTTAAATTTTTGCACAAAAAGTTGGGGGGGGGGGAAGGTCCTAATCTTTATACCTCTCTAAAAGTTTTCCACATCGTTGAGTTTTCATGAACTTCAAATTTGCTTAAATTTCTTGAAAATATTTAGGACTTGGTGCCTAAGACTAAATCTCCAACTCAAGTACAAACTTGCCAATTCATTCAATGAACAAAAAAATGCAAAGTTGCAAAGCAATTGTGCTAATAAAACATCATATGTCCTGACATACTAAGATTCACATGCATAGGAATTTTTATACAACATCACAAGATCTGCAGCATGCCTATATTCCGACATACTTGGATTTATATGTCTATCATCACCTGCTAAGGTTTACATGACACTATATGTGTAGTGCATCTTCCGATGTTGTAAGGGCAACATGTGCATTCTACAACCATGCAGTGTAACAATAAACAACCCCTCTAAACATATGACCTTACCAGAAAAATGTTTTACAGGTGCTAGACCTTCGAACCTTAATTTTTTAAATTGTGGGGACCTTAAAGCCTCGAATTTTTTAACTAGTGGAGACCTTCAAGCCTTGGATTTTTAAAATAGTGGAAACTTTCAAGCCTTGAATTTTTAAATGGTGGAGACCTTCAACCTCGAATTTTTAAAAATGGTGGAGACCTTTAAACCTCAAATTTTAAAATGCTATAGTCCTTCAAGCCTCCAATTTTTAAATATGAAGACATTCAGGCCTCGAATTGTTTAAAATGGTGGAGACCTTCCAGCCTTAAATTTTAAAATGACAGAGACCTTTAAGGATCGAATTTTGAAAAGGAGGAAACCCTCAAGCCTTCAATATTTAAATAATGGAGACCTTTAAGCCTCAAAATTTTTTTTAGAGTGATGGAGACCTTTGTTGAAGTAGTTCTTGGGAGTAATGGCGAAAAGTTTATCATCCTCTAGAACGAAATTGAAATCAAGTCACTTGTTATTCTAACCCTAATTCTAGACTAAGTAAAGCAATAAATGTGTCTAAATGTAATTAAGTAAACTAATTATTCACTAATCCTCATCTAAATATAATTAATTAAACTAATATAAAATAAAGCATAATTAACAAAATTAACACAAAACATCATATTAACTAACAATAACTAACAAAGCATCTATTATTTAGTTAAGAAAGCATAGCTAAAAGCAGAGAGACAAAAGGGAGTCTGTTAAACGCTCAAGAATCCAACAATGGAGATTGGCCTCCATTGTTGGAGCAAGGGAACGTGTTTTGGGAGTGGATTCTCCACTTATTCTCACTAATCTAACTTAACTACTCCTAATTTAGCCAAATTGAACCAAAAACACAAATTTTTAAAAAATGAGTTTTCAAACCCTAACTTGAATGAGAAAGTTTGAAGATGGAGATTTGAGATAAGAAAGAGAAAGATTAGGAGTAGAGAAAGAGGGGGAAAACAAGATTCAAACGCAAGAAACATCACTAAAGCATCAAACCATCCTAAAGCAGGAAAGTTTGAATTCTAAAAGAGAAGAGTAAAGGAGAGAGATTGAGCAAACTAACCATTCAATTGAAGAGCTTGAAGAGTAAATCAAATTGAAAGAGAATCAAATACTTGAAATTAAAACTTGGAATGTTCCTACCTTAGCTAAACTAAGAACTAATCTACTCCTAAACACTACCTTGAGAACCCTAACAATTAAGCTAACCCTACCTCTAAACCTAGCTAAAAACGTAGATGATTTCATAAATGGGGGAAGGGGAGTTTATATAGAACTCGAATCAACAAATTTGGCACAGTCATGCCCTATGACCCCGAACCCTACGTCCTTTTCTTAAAAGGATTCCAAAACTTTTAGCACCTTTTTTTCTTAAAGGGGCCTTGTGCTCCTAAAGTGAGGCTTAGTCCCCAAAAGAGCTCTTGTGTTCACTTCTACATCTACGTGCATGCCGTATAGCATTCGCATACTCTACCTTTTGCCTTAATGGCCTCAGCCAAAGTAGGGGTTCTTGTAAGCGCTAAATTGGCACTCATTAGATTCTAAATTAGCCACATGATTGCTTATCCAATGAATTGTCACCAGTGATGATAATTACCTAACCCGTCGAGAGTACACCAATATTGTATTTGCATTCCCAACAATTACTTCCTTAAAAAACATATTTCTTTTAGAAAAATTCTTGAAACATTTAAGGAAGCATTTGAAAATCTAAAATATGTCAAATAAATTTCAAAAAGGTAAAAAAACATATTCTAAAATAAGTTACAAGAGTATGGCCTTGATTCAGTGACCTACATCATGATATAGTGAGAGCAGGACCAATGGGGGGCATATTGCCTCATACTAATCTACTCCAAAAACAATCCATTTAATCATTGATATAAAAATACAGGTCTTGCCCAAAATGCAAGGTGGCAGCATAATCATAAATGCCTCCAAGGCCTATCGGCAAGCTTTGAAGCCCCAGTGGCTACAGCTAGGCCATAATCATGCTTGTGCATTCTCATGATTTGCACCTCATTTTGAGTCCCACGCTGGGAATAAGTATACTTAAGTCGATATGAGTTTATTCCTCATAGAAGGACTTTTCCAACGATATATTATAAGCTCAATTCCAATAAGTAATGGAAAAGTTATAAGCCAGATAGCAAGATATGCATAGGAACTGATACATCTTCACTATTTAGTCTATAACTCTTCCCACACTTGTTAAAAATTCATGACATTTGATCCATTAAAACATACACTTAGTAAGATTTCCAATAAAAAAAATAATTGCATTAATTAGACATTAGATGAGAAAGCTACAGCTAAACAAGATGACACTATCGCGCTAACCAACCCATCGGCATAATCTAGGGCTCGGCGGCTGCCACTAGGCCCACCTTGGCCTTCACTACATGGATTTTCACACGTTGTGCATGGAAGGCTCAATTATTCACCTATTCCAACTTTAATCTTGATAAAATTAATTTTGATTAATGATTTAGTTCGATTAATCATTTTGATTTTAATTTTATTTTCATATGATTTGATTTGTTATTCGATTTTTACTTATGAAGATGTTTTGATTATTCTATTAACCAAGTCTATTTCCTCCTCTATAAAAAAGGAGTCGCTCCCTCTCATTCACCCTTCTCTCACAAGCTAGAGGAGACACTATTATTTTCTCTCCTTAAAAACTTACGCCGCCTAGAGGAAACTCTACCTCAAGCTTCCTTCATACAAAACCCCTCTTAAAATTTGGTAGTAACTAAATTCTACCACATTATTCTCTCAAAATTCTTCAAAACAATTGTTCTTTCGATAAAGGAGTGGCTTCATCCTACCCCAATGCACTTAAGAGGAAGAAAATCAAGAATTGTTACTTTCCCATTCGACTCGAATCGAGGTAGGTCCTAGGGCCATAAACGAAAGAGAATAAATTATTTATCATTTTATTTAATTATTATATTTACTATCATGTTCTCATTTGACTCTCTATGGCTATATGCTTAATACTTGTTCTTTGCTTCATAAAATAAAAATATGTCAATCACAAAGTGACCACAAAAATTATTGCTTTCTTGTATATTTTAATTCTTTTAAAATGATTTGCTAATAAGTGGTCACCCAAACTATTCTTCTTCCTAGATGTCTCACTAAATAAGACAAAATCATGAAAAATAGCCTTTTACATGGAACCGAAAAATAAAATTTTAATATATCTATTTCTAGTAGTGGTCGTTATTGAAGCTGACGTACCTTCACCGCCGAAGCCGTTCCCATGGTTCATAAAGGTATTTTTTTAGTTCCCACTCGGGAACCTCAAAAATTATAATCCTATAGAAAAAAATCATTTTTTTTTCTTGAAAATCAAACCCTATGTCCTTAGTTGTCCCTTTAGTTTAAAAAATTTAGTTGAAGGATGGAACTAGTCATTTTATATGGAATCATAGGTTTGTACATTTCCTTTCATAATGTGGGTATGACTCTATTAAACTAAAGTAATATTCCATCCTACCACACTTCACCACAGAGCAACCACTATGAGAAAGCTAACCGATGCACCCCCTTAAAGGAGGGCGGACGCGGGGAAAAAAGAAATTAGCTCCATCCTTGGGGAGCCGCCGGTCCCGACACCCCTACTGCTGCCGTTATTGCTAGCAATGCTTTCACCCGCCTAATGCCCAGTAGCTTGAACTATCCCCCCATCTCTAATGGCAATGTCGAGGTCCACCAGCATACTAGAGGTCGTAAAAGCATCAGTGTCTAACTTCAACATCCCTGCAAGTGACCCCTTCCAGTCCTCAAATGAAGAAGATTAATAAATCACCTCTCGCTACCCACCTTCACTCTATACTCAACTGCCTCTTTCACATTCAAGCAAAGCTTTGAGCCATCACGTCTCTATTCGAGTTCCCCCATTCAAGAATGCCCTCGTTCTAAGCCATCAAAAGCTCCCAAGCCTTAGTCTCAATAGAAGTAAACCATCATCATCCACTCTACTCGATATCCATTGGAGACAATCTCTCATGGTACTCCTTGGAGCTTTAGAGAGATGAGATTCTCAAAACAACTCCCTCTCCAAACATGGGCAGCCATCTCGCAATCAAACAGAGTATGAAAAAGAGTTTTTTTATGTTACCACAAGATCCTTTTTGATGTGCCTTCTATTAGGCTCTCTATTACAACCAATATCTCCAAGGAAGCCTTCCATAAGAAATGCTTCAACTTTGGTATCTTATTAAAACCCTAGAGTTGGCGCTACGGCAACTACTTCTGTACACCCATCCTTGAGAACTAATATGTAACATGCCCTAATTGTCCCAACCAATAGGTTGAGCGGATGGTGAACATACTATCCTTACAAGGCCACTAGTAACGAGTATCATTTGGGAGTTTGAAGGTGAAGGCATAGATATATGGCATTGCCATCCTCCTTGAAAAGTCTCCCGAACTAGTGCAGCCTTCTAGCACACCTCTTCTAGCACACCCCGTCATGACCAATCAAGAGCCCCGACTCTAGCCCGAAGCAGTGGCCTAGAAGTAGAATGTTCAACCTCTAAGATCATGCAAGCATCATCCCGCTCCTGTATATATCCCTTCTATTGCCCACTCTCCACCTTAAACCCTCAATAAGAAGGTGGTGGTGACCTCAGCTAGTGGAGCGAAGTGGGGCGACATTAGTTTTTTTTTTTTTTTTTTCAAGGTGGAGTTGTTGGGAGTTGATAAAAATAAAAAAAGAAAAAACTGAAGGCAATAATGCAGCAATGTGCTTTCAATTGCTGCATGAGGAATTTGGTGCACATTAGCAATAATGGATAGGCATAAAGTCAAGAAATGTGTAAGCCTTTTTTGCCATGAACAGCAGGGATCAAAATGCGATTTCGGTAGCGATTTCAGTTTCGGTAGCGATACAGCAAAATCGCTCTAATACGGCAATTGCGTTCCATATCCCGGCATAAAAATGTGGTTCGCCCAACTTCAAAACCTTTCCAATGCGGCCATTTCGTCGCGGTTCGGCCACATTTTGAATCCATGATGAACAGTAGTACAATGAATGTTAGTATTCGCTAGCAAACCAAGTAAGCTGTGAGTATAGGTAGGTCTGTGACATTGCACACTCCCTCTACAATTATAAAGAGAAAGTGAGTGCCATGAGAAGCACTAACGGAAATAGAGTAAGCCACACTGCCGATAAAAAACAAAGGAGGATTCGGTATAGGTACGTAGGTGAGTGTAGGAAGCAAGTAGTAATTAGTTATTGTAAACACAACTGGGAAGGGGATGTGAGAAGAGTCTATTCATAGGTGTCTAGTAATTAGCACTTGTAAATAGGGAGAGTCCTTTGTATATCGTCCTAAAACCGTGAAAATTTCTCTCATTTCCTTGTGTAAGTTTTTATTTATTTTATCACGTTCTTTATTGTTTTCGAATCTTCCTCACTTAAAACCCAACATATGATACTTTATATTTAGATAGACCACAAAGGTAGTAAAATGCACAATACAAATACAATACAACGGGGGAGTGTAAAATCGAACATTAAGTTTAATACTTCCAATGCCTAAATTTTAACAACTAGATGAAAACCTCTTTGATGATGAACTATAATACTCTAATATGATGATTTGGTCGGGGGAAAGTAGGGCAGTACTCAAGGGAGTTGGTCATTGGAAATGAGGAGTATTGTGGGGAACCTAACTGCTTACCCAAACCAAAGCCATGAGTACCAACATCCCTTAAGGCTCTTTCAAATGCATTGTACCTGAGAAATATCTTTGTTTTCCAATTAAAGGAAAGAGTAAGATTTTTTTTGTTTTTTTTGGAAAAAGGTCAAATATGGCAAGTGCTTAGACAACCCTTCTTACAAGGGTTCTACCTAAGTTTATCATCATATGAAATAGAAAAAACAAAAATCAGATGCATGACTAGAAGACCAAACAACCAAAGAAGTAATGGAGTGGCCAGATCCAATCAGCTATAGCGTTCCTTTCGCGTAAAATATGGTGAATTGAAATTTTTGTTCTTGTTTCCATAAGCACCTTAATATCCCTAATGACATCAGCTTGCCAGCGAACTTGACTTATCCCATTTTTAAAAGCAATGATGATCTTGCTACCCCCCTGAACTTGGATATGTTAATACCCAACTTTAATAACCTGATGAACTCCTAATATTGATGTCGTTGCTTCTGATACTACAATGTCACCATAGTTGGATGCCCTGTAGTTGTCGTTTCCAATCGCGCACAAGAAAACCTCCTGCATTATTTCTAATGAGGGAGCCATCAAAGTTCAGCTTAACATAACCACCAAGTGGATTACGACGTCGGACGAGGTTGTCGTGTTTGCCAATCTTCTGTGCTTGTTGGCATTGCTTGTTCGTCGATGTGAAAAATCACCGAGATCTCCGTTCGGTACTCACATGCTTTGCTCTAATTATTGTTCAAGTTGGATTGAAGGTGTCTCTATTGAAGGTGATGATATTTCTCTCCTTCCAGAGACTCCACAAAAGATAAACAAATTTATGGAAATTGTGTTCATGAAGCAAAGTTTCGAAGAAGAGAGGAATATCTCTTTGATCCCATCCGGAGGCACGTTTTGTGGAATGAAATAACATGTTGCTTTTCTGCTTCACCCCACAATTTCTTTACAAAGTGACAATTGAAAACAAAGTGGTCCATCATTTCAACATCTCCCCTACAATTAGACGGATTGGATCAATAGTTATACATCGTTTAGCAAGAGTTCCGCTTAGAGAAAGGCCATTATGAAAAATATGCCGGAGGAAGATTAAAAATTCAGGGGAATGTTGGTCTTCCAAATCCGTTTGTATCCCAAATATCATTCTTTTGCATGCCTTGGCACAGCAAAGTGACGGAGTTGGTGGGGCAAAAAAGATCCACTACTTGTAAGGCCCCAAGAAGAGACATCTCGTACAAGTAGATAGTGGAATACTAGTGACAATGGACACAATGTTTGGAGCGCGGGGCTATAGAAATTTTACTGACATTCCAGGCATTGTCATAAATTCACAAATTGGTAGTTGGAGCAAGTTTTTATTATGGCACCAGTAGTCAGTCCAAAACTTAATAATTTTCCAGTCACCAACTTTCCAGCTTATTTTTTTTCTGATAATTGGAAAGTTCTTAAACAAATTCCAAGCCCAAAAATCTTTTTTTTTTTTGCACTGAAAAAAAAAAAAAGCTATCCGGACAATTGTAATTCATACGCATTGGCCAACCAAAAAACTATGGTTATCAGTGTGTAAGTTTCACAATTAGTTTACACCAAAAGCCCTATTTATTGCTTTAGTCTGTCAAAGGCCAAGACATTCCTTGTTTTTAGGACGACCAACTTTGTTCCATGCTACCATGGCTAAGCCGGTGCTTGAGACAGAAGTTTTCCAGAAAATAGCCTATAAATTTTCTCTAACTTGTAGCAAGTTTTATCAAACATCTGGAAGGACAGCATGGTATGTGATGACTTCAATTCTAAAATCTAAATTAGGCTAGATCAAGACTATTATTCTTGCTTTTCAGAGCATATTTTCTTTGATTCCAAATTAGACTAAATCAAAACTATTATTCCTACTTTTGAGAGCGTACTTGCTTACTAGAAGTTAGCTGCTGGTAAGCTTGGTCAATAATGGGTGAAAAAAGAGGAATCATTTTTTCTTCGCTCAATAGCCAAGACGCCCTAAATATTTTTCCCGAAGATTCTTTAATAGGAATTTGAAACATTCCTTGTGCTATATTTTTATCTAATCTAGAAGTATTGAGTGTAAAAACCATGAATGATTTATGATAATTGACCTTTTCCCAAGGAAAGAGTAAGATGAAAGGCAAAGATGATGCTGCTCATAAGGCAAGGGTTGCAAAGAATTAAAAAGTGGGCAATTGCTTGGAGAATCACATCCTCCCTGAATAGATGAAGAAAGAAGCCAAAAACGATGCTGATTCCTCCAGACTTGGTAAGTACATCAGTACTCCGGCTTACCAAATCAACTTAGGCAGTTAGTAGTCAAAGTTGACAGTAAGAAAGGCCAAAAAGCAATATCAAATTTCTTTCTATGCAAAACACGAAGAAAATCATAAATCTTCCAAGGCTACTAAATTTCTCTAAACTATCAAAACATTACTAGTTAACAAGGCAAGTTTGTCACATAAAATTGAACCCTGTAAACATAATTATATTAAACGCAATAACAGGGCTATCATACAAGCATTAGGAGGCGAATTTGGGCACAGCAACCATAAACGGCAGGATAAAAGGGATGTTCTGTCTCCATGTTATGTATGATCATTGTAAGAAGGCCAGGTCTTCCAAAGAGCAGCGATCAAGCCACAAATTGATTGACAAATTTTGGCTACAATACATTAGCTCCAACTTCATTGTATGCATCCGAGGGGACTTCCGAATATCCATTTGATCATGATGTTTCTCACCATCAGTTTGTGGCAAAGACAGACAGGGAATTCACGTCAAACTATATAACACTACCCACCCAAATTGTAATTTACCTTACTGCAAAAGGGAGGGGTGAATCATACAGCTCCAATTAACTGATCCAGGCAAACCATTATTCCCAAGTCTCACCCAAAGTGTCTAGAAGGGCATCAAAACGTGCTCATTTGTACAACTTAAAAAATCGTAAAAAAAGTAGTTGCTACTGGAGGACAAATAGTAAGGCATTGATATTTAGCTTTGCTCCACTGTAATCCAAACACCAAACAAGAAACGCCACTAATAACTTTAATATCTCCAAATAGAAGATGCTCGTCAATTCTGCACTAAACGCATAAGAGAAAACCAGCGAAGGGGGAGGGGGGATTCCAGACCAAAGCCTATTGTGCTCTCTGCAATGTTCAAGTTCTGCAACTTGAAACACACTGCATGTTAGATGCACTTAACCTCTCTCTCTCTCTCTCTCTCTCTCTCTCCAAGCTGTGAATTTATTCTGAAATCACACTATTATTGAGCACAAGGATTGAGTCTGGAGAACTTGACCTGGTTAATTATGAGGAGTTCTTCAGAACCCATTCCACCAACGTTGAAACTCCGAAGCCAGTTGCTGAGCGTTTCTTCTCATTCCAAACAGGACCAGCCATGTCTATATGCATCCACTCAACTTTCTCGTCCACAAACTGCACCAAAATATTATAAATCTCAGCCTTCCTAAATTGGAGTAGTCCATACCAAACGCAACAGAACCTTAAGTAACAAACATAATAAACAAGGAGACTTAGCAAGAGGTCGCTCAGATCAGTTCATGTTCAAGTTGATATAATTTCCAGTTTAGGTCCTGTGTCTCTATTTATCTATATAAATGCAATTGTCCCTCATTCAACTGAAGTTCAAATAAGTATTTACAAACTTTAACTGACTCAAATGCCATCGAATAGGTCCATAGCTCAGTGGTAGAGCATTTGACTGCAGATCAAGTAGTCACCGGTTCGATCCCGGTTGGGCCCTGGTTGATTTTTTTTCCCTCTCCACTACTGTAAGATCTTCTGTCAACTATACCGACATTCGGGGAGGGAATTAGAATTTCATATCCCCAGGCATCTCAAAAGTAGAGCAGAATATTTCCTAGATTCCTCAGATAAAAGCCAGTTTCATTATCAGATATGATGCTGATCTATTTGGCTGGCTAACATATATTTTAAATCCTTTGGGGGGAAACTTCCATGAGACATAGATGCTTTCAAGTAATTTATTGAAAGATTTGATCAAAGCACGCAGAGGGATGAAGACAAGTCTTAGACTGGGTCATTGATTAAAAGAGGCACAGACAAGTTCACGGCCCAAAAATGTCACCAAGTTTTCTTTTTTTCTTTTTTTCAATTTTTCGCAATCTACCGTGAAGTTTTTTTTTTCTTCCTTAATGCCACTATGTTCAGCATTTTGGAAAGATTTGCCATCAAGTTATTTATTTCTTTTCCAATTTTCCATTGAGTTGTTAACTTTTATTCCAAATTGCCACCAACAATAACAAGTTATATCACCACGAGGTGGCAACCGGGCGCCGGGCATTTTGGAAAGGGGGGTTAACTTTTATTCCAAATTGCCACCAACAATAACAAGTTATATCACCACGAGGTGGGGGGTACTTAACATAATTGCAAACTTGCAATAAGGGAGAAAAGGACTTGATGGAATTTTTGGAAAAATTGCAAAACTTGGAGGCATTTTTGGGCATGAACACGGACAGAGACCCATCTTCCGCCCCGAACCCTCCCCCCCCCCCCCCCCAAAAAAAAAAATCCAAACAGTTGGATTATGAGAATCCCACTAGATGGTATATCACATAGTACCCAAGCTCAGTCCATAAAACAGGAAACTATGAGCAAAATAGCTTGCCTTGTGTGAGACCATCCCACTTAAGTTGTGGGACACAAGGGAAAATTAGTTAAGGACATAAGAGGCTACAACAAGAAGAGGCTGCTCTCAAAGAATTAGTTCGTGCAGCCATCTCCTGCAAGACTTCGATACAATCAAATCCCTGTGTTCTCTTAGTTATACCCCCCCCCCCCAAAAAAAAAAAAAAAACTAACACTAAAGCTGCCAGACCGAATGGACAGTGACTCAAATAACAAATCAAATGCACCTGACACTACCAAACAGATCTTTCACGTAAAGTTACACATCAAGTTGAAGAAATTTTCAATCTTCACCCTCAATGTATTTTATTTATTATATAAATGGGAGGCCCAGATACAACTTGGAACCCAAACAAATTAACTTTTGCAACCGATTCTCATGTCACCAAGTAGGCCCATAGCTCAGTGGTAGAGCATTTGACTGCAGATCAAGAGGTCACCGGTTTGAACCATGATGCCGCTCTTTTTACCATTTATACCCTCTGTCATCTACATCATAATATGTGCGTACAGATAAGAAGGAAATCACCTTTCACGTCCCCAAGCATCTTGCCCGTGCAGCATGTTGTTTTCTAGGTTGAGATGGCCAATTGCATTTTATTATTATTTTTTACGTTAATTTACTCTTGGGGTATTGTATCACAGACTTTGCAAAATAAGTTCACCAAGTTGCACCACATTCAGGTTGGTGGGATTTCCAACCCAGGCCCACAATGTTTTTATTTTATTTACATAGATGAATGTCCCTGATTCAACTAGATTTCAAACATATATATATATATATATATATATATATATATATATATATATATATATATATATTTGTTTTAAAATTGATCGTAATGGTGTCAAATGGGTCCACAGCTCCGTGGTAGAGCATTTGACTGCAGATCAAGTCTGGTTCGATCCCGGTTGGGCCCTAAATGTTTTTTCTTTCTAAACACCTGAATTCATACATCTTTTGTCATCTATATCAGAACAAGATACGCTTAGAGACCAACTTAAATTTCACATTCCCGGCATTTTAAAAGTAGATCATCATATTTCCCAGCTTGCCTCAGATCAGTAGCTATTTTCATGATCAGGTATGGTGCTGATCTTATCGCTAATACATGTCAAATTTTGAGTGGACATCCTTCGAGCAGTAGAAATGTTTTGAAGTTATTGATTCAAAGAGAACCATACACGGGATCAAGAAAGTCATTAATTAAAGAAGATACCACCCCCCCCCCCCCCCCCCCCCCCCCCAAAAAAAAAAAAAGAGGGCAAAAAAATACAGAACTTAGTCAAATATGGGGAACTTCCCTAGATTGGAATATAACCTATGTTACTCAAAGTCAGGTATGGGTAAGGGTATGGGTATCCGATACACATATGTGTCCAAGTGTCAGAGTCAGCTATTTTCAAGGCAATTTGCAGATTTTCATTGTAATTTGAAGTGTTTGAGTGCCATACCCTTGTCTAAATGTCGAGGGCCGGACAAGGGTATGATAGAGTAAAATGAAGTGTCATAGAATATGACATGCCCAAACTCTTTCCAGAACCTTAAAAACTATGAGCAAATAAGCTTTTCTTATCTGAAAGCAGCTCACGCAAGTCAAAAGACATGGGAAGACTAGTTATAACGCCATAAGAAGCCCAAAATAGAGGACGGTGGCAGAGACTCAGTTCATGAGATCATCTCATACAACATGTGCTTGCGAGCAAATGCCTAAGTCCCTCAGGTGGTACCTTAGATTAAAAAAGCTCGATGCGCAAAAAGGCACAAAGGGTCCTGGGGCCTCAGGTGCGGGCTTTTTAGGCGCGAGACGCACTTCTACTTCAAAAATGCTTGAAAATCATTCCAAACCATGTTTCTTTGAAAGTAAGCTAGATAATGGCACAAAAAAGCGATTTTCACTACCAACCCCCTTCCCCCCCCCCCCAAAAAAAAAAAAAAAAAAACAAAAAAGATAGAATCAATTCACATAGCAAATACAATATAAACATTAAACAACGCAATTGGATTACTATAAATTGAACCCCAAAAACATTACACATGCTACCAACCTGCTAGGGGAGGGAAGAGAAAAAGAGATGGAAAGAGAGGGAGAAAGATTAAGAAGCACAACAAAAAAAAGCAAGGGTTTGATACCATTATAGCCATGTAGGAGGCACCATTTTCGACCTACTTGAAGCCCCAAAAAAACAAAATCAGAAGGGAACAAAGAAAAACCTTCCATGGCTGTCGAATGACAGAGGAGAGGAGGAGAATGAAGAAGGAAGTCTGAAAGAAGACAAGAGGACAAAACACTTACTAGATAGCTACCACCAAGGTTGGAAACAGCAGCAGCAATATGTCTTGTGTACTTCGAGTAGTAGCTTGATTGAAAGGCTTCCACAAAGAAAAAGAGGAGTCGAGGCCCCTTAAAGGCTTTTTTTCTTTTTTTCCCCCAAATGGTCTATTGTAATCTATAAAGCGTGGGCCTTGTGGACTTTGCGCCTTGGTCTGAAGCCTAGAAAAGCCCAGAAAAGTGTAGGCTACAAGAATGAGCTGACCCATTCCAAAACACATTAGGGTGGGCTTCGAGCTTTTGTGAGCCGAGGCACGCCCCAAGCGCACTTTTTTAAACGTAGGCTGGTACACAATAAACACCCTTAACCCCCCGTCCCCCCTCCAGGAGCCCAAACAAGGGGGAGTCTAATGGTAGAGTTGCCCTAACTAAATGCACAGCAATTAAAATAACAAATCAAATGCACCAAAAGTCAACCAAATAGGTCTTCCTTGACATAATGTCATGTCTAAAATTAATGGAGTTTCCCATCTTGGCCATCAATGTTTATATTCTATTTATACAAATAGGAGGCCCTGATTCAACTGGAACGGAAACTAATTGTGTTTTTTTAAGTAACCAATTCTCATGCTATCAAATCAGTCCATAGCTCAGTGAAAAGGCATGTGACCACAGATCAAGTGGTCATGGGTTCAACCCAGTTGGGCCCTAAATGTTAAATGTACCTACATTTTTAATACCTGGGGTATAAATTGGTTTTCCCATAAACCACGATGCTGCTTCTTTGACCATTTACATCTTTTGTCATCTACACCATGATAAGATTGCGTGCAGGTAGGAAGGGGTGTTTCACCCCCCCTCCTCCTCCCAAAAGCATCTTGCCAGTGGCAGGTTATTTTCTAGGTTGAGATGGCCACCATTAGTCTATTATGAGGGATAATGTCATCACAGACTTAGCAAATAGGTTAAATAAGTTGCACCATGTTCAGGTTCATGGAATTTTCAACCTGGGCTCACAATGTTTTTATTTACATAGATATTTGGGGGGGGGGGGATGGAGGAGTGGCCCTTATTCAACTAGATTGCAAATAAATTCATTAATATCTTGAAATTGATTCTACTTCTGAGGGAAAATATTTTGTAATTTACCCTGGTGCTATCAGATGGGTCCATAGCTCAGTGGTAGAGCATTTGGACGGCAGATCAAGTGATCAGCAGTTCGATCCCGGTTGCCCTAAATGCCCCCCCCCCCAAACCCCAAAAAAACCCAAAAATACTTCTATTACTATATAATCTTTTGTCAAAAAGATATACATAGGGAAAGCAAATTTAATTTCACATCAACCAGCATTTCAAAAGTACGTCAGAATATTTCCTAGCTTGCCTCAGATTAATAGCAATTAGCAAGTTTCATAATCAGATATGATGTAATCTTATGGCTAATATGTCATCAATTTTTTAGGGGAAATCTTTTGAGAAAATAGAAATGTTTTCATGCTATTGATTTAACTAGAAACGTACAGAGAGATGAAGAAACGGGGTCACTGTTCAAAAGAGATGCAGCCGTTTCCCCTCCCCCAACAAGGAAACCAGAAGAGGGGAGAAATTAGAAGAAGAAAAATCCAAATCGTCATTATCTCCCTTAGACTGGCATATGACATGCCCAAACTCACTCCAGAACCCAGGAAACTATAAGCAAAAGGGCTTCTCTTATTTGCGACCAGACTACCTAAGTTTAAAGATATAGCCTATAGGGAAAACTACTTAAAGCCACAACAGGCCCAAAGAACAGGAGGCTCTCAAAGGGTCAGTTCATGAGATCATCTCATGCAACATTTGGTTACGAGTAAATGCCTATGTCCTCACACCTCAGTTGATATTCAAATAGAAGCGCCCCCCCCCCCCCCGAGCAAATGCATATGTCCTCACTCCTCAGTTGATAGTCAAATAGAAGCCCACCTCTCCCACACAAAAGAAAACAGGGGGTTCTAATGGTTGAGTTGCCCTAACGCAGAACAATTGAAATGACAAATCAAATGTGCCAAATGACAACCAAACAGGTCTTTCACCACAGGTCATATCTCAAATTAATGGAATTTCACTTCTCAACCGTCAATGTTTCCATTCTATTTACAAAGAAGGGATGCCCTGATTCAACTGGAACTCAGAAATTGATGCTTTCAGAATTGACTCCCATGCCACCAAATGGGTTTATAGCTCAGTGGTAGAGCATTTGACTGCAGATCGAGAGGTCTCCGATTCGTAACCGGTTGGGCCCTAAATAAATTACTGTATCTATGTCATTTTTTTCAATACCTGGGGTTTATCAAGGTGTTCCATCATGCTGTTTCTCTTACTATATAAATCTTGGGTCATCTAAATTACGATACGATGTACTTGTGTGTACAAGGGAAATTGTATTTCACACCTCCAAGCATCATCCAACTGCAGCAGGTTTTTTCCAGGTTGAGATGGTCAGTTAGATTACCCCTCCCTCCTCTCCCCCAATTAATCTATTCTGAGGGCTGATACACATTAGGGACCTAGCAAACAAGTTAAACTCACACCTTAGTTTTTAAAAAAAACAAAACAAAACAAAACAAAACAAAAGGCATGAGTAAGGCAGGGGCACAAGCATCATGCATGCAAGGCATCCTTTCTCTAGAAATGTTCAAAAATCATTAAAATACAATATTCCGTACTATGAAATTATACAATTACCCTCATAAAATATAACTTATCTAAAAGAAATTATGGCCGAATTAAATTGTCAAAATCCCCTATTGTAAATTTATAAGGAGAAGAAAATAACTTTGATGAAAAAGCCCCAGTAAAAAGATTAAATAGTTCTCACCCTCTCTCGTCACTTTCACTTTTCTTCCCCCCTCAAAAAAGGAGAGATTCTTTTCTCATCTAAATAAACTCAAAATCCCTCCACCTCTTCCCCCTCCCCCCACCCCCAAAAAAAACATCTTAAATATTGTAACCCCGCCCCACCTGCTCTCAGGAAGTAAAAAATAAAAACAAAGCAAAAAAGAAGCAGGCAGTCAAAAAGAGAGCCACGAGCAACTTGGAGTCGCCAGCGGTGACCCGCAATGTTCACTATCATCGTCCGTCCAGCCATCTCTGCCCCAGGCTGACGGCTGTTGTTTTTTTGGGGGGGGGGGGGGGACCTTGAGATTTGCTTATTACAGTTTGCTACATTAGGTTTATGAAATTGGGGCATTTTGAGGCTTACATCTTCCAAATATTCATTGACTGGGAGCTTTTACCCAAATTTATCATCTATGACTGGCGCAAGAGCATCTATGACTGGCGCAAGAGTTAATTTGGAGAAATTTGAGATTCTGACATGTAATTTTTTGAATCTCTCCCTCGTACACCTCAACACATGCAAAATGTTGCAAGGTGCACAAGCCACAGCACTGCTAGCTTGGTGAGATGAGGTTTGAGGTGATCGCCTCCACATACCTTCAGATTTAGCTGCACCTAGTGTTTCTGTTGCACCAGGACCATCATCACCTCCTGCCTAGGTGCACCTTTTTAAACTAAGCGTCAGATCATGTTCAGGTTGGTGGAACTTTCAATCCAAGCCCCCAAATGTCTTAAGTTACTTAAATATATGAGTGTTCCTGATTCAACTGGCATTCAAACAAATTCATTTATATTTAATAATTGATAACTATGCTACAAAACGGGTCCATAGCTCAGTGGTAGAGCATTTGACTGCAGATCAAGTGGTCACTGGTTCAATTCCAGTTGGGCCCTAAATGCTTTATTTTTTTTTTTTTTCATTTTGTTTCCTCCTCAAGTATATGAAAATCTCTTCTTTCTATCATCCTGACTCTATTACAAATCTTTGGTCATCCAGGTACTACATCATAATAAGATAATGCTTGGGGAGGAAATTAAATTTCACACTCAAGCTTATTAAAAGTAAAGCAGAATATTTTCTAAATCGCCTCAAATTAATAGCCAGTTTCATCATGATGCTATGTATTTAGAATACTAATGTAATCCGTTGTTTCCAAAGGGAGGCTTCAGAGAAATAGAATGTTCTCAAGTAACGATCTAAAGAGGATCATATAGGGATGAAGGCAACTTCTGGACGAGGTCACTGACTAAAAAGGGAAAAAGGAAACCCTTTCAAAGTTCAATCACCTACTGGATCCTCCATTGAATAGCATATCACATACCCAAACTCCATCTGCAACCTAGGAAACAATGAGCAAAGAGCTCATTTTATGTGAGATAGTCTCACCTTAATTGTGAAACACAAGGAAATTTAGCTTAAGGCAAAAGGCAAGCCAAACAAACGAGGTCAATCCCAAAGAAACAATTCATAAGATCATCTCATGCAAGAGTTGGCACACAACAAACCCCCACCCCCCCCCCCCAAAAAAAAAAAAAACAAAAAACAGGCACGAAAGAAGAGGTCTCACCAGCATAGCTGCCTGAACCAAATGCAAAAGAATTCAAATAACACATCAACTGCACCAAAAGACTTGGGTAACAAGGGTTTCAGACTTTCAATTTGGTAATCCTGCTAGTTGATGGGATCTCCTATCTCGGCTCTCAATGTTTTTACTTTGTTATGTAAATAGGAGCCTCTAATTCAACAGAAGTGCAAGGAAACTCTGATTCCACCAAAAGGGTCCATAGCTCAGTGGTAGAGCATTTGACCACAGATCAAGTGGTCACTGGTTCGAAGCCGGCTGGGCCCTAAATGTTTTTGTTTATACATACATTTCATCCACCCAACCCCTAACCCCCCCCCCCCCAAAAAAAGGGGGAAAGAGTACATCTTTATTTCCCATGATAGTGCTTCTCTTACTGACGTCGTATCTCCTAACGAGTTCTATGGCAACGTGTATTCTAGGAAGAATAAGAGATTTCGTAATCTAAGGATCCTCTTTTAAGATAAAATCTTTTTATTTTCCCATATTATTTTTAGCTATCGTAATCTTTGGATTTATTTTATATTCTTTTTTTCATTTGTATTGATTCCTATATAAACCTCCCTCGTGCTTTGGGGAAAGACACACTTGAATGAATTGAATTATTGAGTTTTTGAAAGTTCTTGTGTGATTTGTCTAGGTATGGGAATTGCTCTTAGAGCATACTACATCAAATTGGTATCAGAGCCTGCGATCCCGCCACTGCCTTCGTATTTTCTTTCCGTTTTTTCCCTTTCCCGAGGCAGCCCCCCAAAAAAATAAACACAACAAACCAGAAACCCTAAACCCTTGCTACCGCCGTGTCACCACCCATAGGAGTGGCGGTCACCACCATCGACCACCACACCCAAGTCGCCACCACCGGCCGACTCCCACCGAACCTCCACTACACCGGTCACCCCTCGCCGGAACCCTAATCCCCGAAGCCGAAACTCCAAACGCGCACACTGCTCCTTCGAGCCACCACCAAAACAGCCAACCACCAACACCGCCGATCACCACCCAACCGTCGTCCCTCTTAGTCGACCACCACCACACACCCACCAACCCCAGCCGCTAGCCGGAAACCTAGAAACCCCAAATTCGAGCCATGATTTGCGAAAACCTTAACTCCCCGGAACCCTAGACCCCAAATTCGCGTCCAATCCCTCACATTCATCCCAAATTGATTTCATTGATACGTTACCCACCAAATTTCGCCCAAAACCCCCAACACAATTGAAGGAAGTCATATCAATTTGGCTTCGATTGCTTGGATACCAAACCGCAAACCCTAGTTTGTGCAAACTGCTTGCTAATTGAAGGCATTGGTGCCTTCGGTCAGTGGCAGGGGTGCCGATACTCCCTGGGCCGTGCCCCGCCACCTTCGGTCTTCTCTCGCCAAAAACTGTCCTGGTGGACCGTCTCCAAGTCGTGGTTGCTTCTTTGCTGCTACTATTCGGGGCCCTGTTCCTGCCCCTTCGCTGCTGTGCTGAAACCATTGTTCACAGCTCGCTGCCATCACCTCATCCGAATCTAATTTCAGTTGATTGCTGCTGTGGTAAAGGCAGTCCCTAGACTGGTAGTCAGGCGCATTAAGAGGTACGGTGAACTCAATTTACCCGATAAGAGTTTGATTCTCTGTAAGCGAAATTAGCCTAATTCCTAATTGTTCGGGTCTTTGAGTTTTTGCTTAGATCCCGATTTCTCATTACTGCTTATTCCCTGCTTGGTTCGAGTTATATCAATAATCCATAATTCCATATCAAACTTTTGTGTTTTGTCGTGTGTGTAGTGACTGTTTCACTATCGTTATTATTGCAACTTGGTTTAATCTCAACACTTACATCTTGCATTCATAGTTGCATCCATTATGTCATCCTCACCAAAACAGCTTTACCAATCTCAGATTGACACACCCTATTTAAAAGGCTTGACCGTCTAGATGCTAGGAGGTTTGACTAGCTCGAGGCCAAAATTGAGCATTTGAGAAGTTACCTCTGCTTGACCAACCTCAAACCCCACCCCAATTTTCCCCTGAACTACTTGTTTTTTGGCGGGGGGGATGATCGCCGTCAGTGGGTCGTTTATAAGTCAAATCGAGCTAATGAGCTTGAGGAGAAAGAACTAGACCTAGCGATTCCATCTAACCCTCGAGTGCAAGGGGAGGCGAGTCACTTGAGGCATGACCAAGGGGACCATAGAAGCCGTCGGTTCGACACCCCCTAAAGATGACAGGAGGACGGGCAACCTAAGGGAGCCTAGGCATGCAGATCTTGAAACTGACCATAGCAGTGTTCACGAGGGTTACTCCGATATTACTCAGAAGGTGAAAGTTGATGTACCCTCTTTTGATGGAAAGATAGATGCTACTACTTTTTCTGACTCGATAGTTGCTATGGAGGACTATTTTGATTGGTATAAAATGTCTAATATTGAGCAGGTTCGATTTGCCAAGATAAAACTTATAGGACCTGCTAGGAAGTTTTGGCAAACTGTCACGAGTCACCTTGAGCGAATGCATCAACCTCCTATCATTCAATGGGAAGTCATGAAGGATAGGTTGAAAGAAAATGATGTACCCATGAGAGGCAATGAGAGTGAGCAAGTTCAAAGGCAATCCACCCCCAAGGAAGTCCAAGAAGCCACCCAAGTCATGAGAAAACTCATAGAGGATCAAAGCCCCTGCCCAACAATTCTGGTCAGCAAGTGCAGCAACTTGGTGATCCTAATCACCTAGGATAAAGGTCGTTTAGGCCCGTTTAATTGCCTTGGGATTTAAGTGTAGGAAGTTAGCTTTCCAATAAAGCAAATTTCAAGTCATTTGGACTTCATTTGCCCATCCAACTCAGCCCTTGAAGTCAAACTATCCAAACTATCCAGAACAGCCATTTCAGTACCCGGTTTTGATGCTCCATTTTCTCTATCATTAGATGAACTTTGGAACTATCAAATCCACTTTTTGAAATCCTTTTGGAGTGTACTGAAAGGCCAGCAAAAGAGTTTGAAGACAAATCCTTGGTTGAGGCTTCAAAAGCAAGCAAGTTCCCAAGAGATGCAGTCTGATGGCTTCAGATATATCCCTGCCTTTTTCAGGGTGTAACTTTCAAACGGCTGGGAATTTGAAGCTGCAAGAGGCCTTGCTGGAAACTAGACTCTTAGAGCTTTCCCCTAGATTTAGAATGAACCCATTTGGGCAAGTATTTTGGAAGTTATGCTCATTGGAAGTTGGTGCTGCAGTTCTGAAAAGTACTGGCAGCTTTTTAATTTTGCTTTTGTACTTGTTGCTTTTTGGTCCCCCTTCCCCCTTTCCATTTGGCCGGTTGTTTGGACTTGTTTTTCATAGGTTTTTGCTGATTGTTAATGCCTAGAAATGTGGGGAGAACCTCAGCATGTAAGAAACTTTGAATGAATACATTTGGGTTGAGTTTAAACTCTCTTGTTTCTCTCTCTACTCTTGCTCATCACTAGCCTAGCTCCCTAGTGTGGTGTTCAAGAGTCCTTAAAGATCAATTGAGTGGTGATATCTTATCTCACTTGATCTTTAAGGAGAGCTCTAAGTGAACTTGGTGGTGATATCTTATTCAAGCAAGCTTAGCTTATCTTCTTGTTCCATTGTTGCTTGCAAACCCTTCTTCTTTTCGCTTCCATTTGCTTCACTACTTGAGATCTCTTCTTTGATCTTCATTCAAGGTCCTAGAAGTGCATCAAGTCGTATCAAAGCTATTGGCTACTCTCCAAGGCCATAGTTTCCAACCCCAAACACATACCATTAACTCAAACACAAAAACCAGCCCAAAGCTTCACCATCCGCAACTTGCACCCACGCCCGGCAGCAAAGCGGCACGGCCACACCGTGCTGAAGAGCACGACCGTGCCACTGTCCAACTTCACCATTTCAGTACAGCAAATCAGCACAGCCTGCCCGTGCCCTTGAGCACGACCGTGCCCCTCCCTAACCGTGCCAAAACACACAATTCCTCTCTCAAAGAACCAAGATGTCTTCAAGCACTTCCCTAGAAGAAAAGTTTGAGCAACTCTTGAAGCTAAATGCCGAAAAGGATGCTCAACTTAGGTATCTTAGGAAGCAATTAGACCAAGCTATGAGGAACAACCGAAGGGAGGTTCGAAGCTCTCACTCTAGCGACTCTCAATCGGTGGGAGAAGAATCCGAAGGCAACCCATTTGCCACAAGTGATGAAGATCTTGGGAGGAGGCCAAGAAGAGCAAGGAGAGGCAAACAACTTGCCTTGGATTTCAAGGTGGAGATCCCGGAGTTTGAATGCCAACTCAACCCGGATGAATTCATAGAGTGGATGAACACCGTTGAAAGGGTCTTCGAATACAAAGATGTGCTGGATGACAAGAAGGTAAAACTCGTGGCTCTTAAACTTCGCAGGTATGCTTCAATTTGCTGGAGTAATGTAGTGTCTAAGAGGGCTAGAAAAGGGAAGGATAAGATTAGGTCTTGGAGGAAAATGAAGGAGAAACTTAAGACCAAATTTCTACCTCCCCACTACCTACAAGACAACTACACCAAACTCCATAACCTTAGACAAGAATCTAAGAGTGTGGAGGGTTACACTCGTGAGTTTGAAAGACTTGTTATGATTTGTGACCTTAGGAAGAATGAGGACCAAACTATTGTGAGATACTTGGGAGGATTGAATGACTCCATTAGGAATGTTGTAGAATTACAACATTATACTACTCTTGATGAGGTTTGCTCCCTAACTCACAAAGTTGAACAACAAAAGAAAGCCAAATTCAAGAAAGAACTCCCTAAACCTCCACAAAGAGCCTACCCATTCAACAAGGGGAGTTTACTCCTCACTCCTAAACCCACAAACACCCCCACATCCTCATCCCTACCCAAGCCAAACACATTCAAGCCACCCCTCAACCCATTTGAGAAAAGAAGGTGCTTCAAATGCCAAGGTTTCGGACACATAGCTTCGGATTGTTCCAATAGGAAGGTCATAACCTTAGTTGAATATCAAGCACTTGAGCAAGCCGAGTTAGGGGAGGAAGGGAGTGATAAGAAAGTTCACTTGATGGAAATGGAGGAGGAGTGTATTGAGGAGGCGGATGAAGGAGAATTGCTTGTACTTAGGAGAGCCTTGAGTGGTCATAAAGTTCCAAACCGGGAAGAACAACGACAGAACATCTTCCACACCCGGTGCACCGTCAACGGCCGTGTATGTTCGCTCATTGTGGATGGAGGTAGTTGTGCCAACGTGGCCTCAATTAGTTTGGTAGAGAAGCTCCAACTCAAGACCGAACCTCACCCTCATCCATACTCAATTCAATGGCTCAATCAAGGTAAAGGTCTCCAAGTCTCTACTCGTTGTTTGATTGCATTGTCTATTGGTAAAAGTTATAGAGATGAGTTGTGGTGTGACATCCTTCCCATGGATGCTTGTCACATTTTGTTGGGGAGACCTTGGCTCTTTGATCGTAAAGTCATGCATGATGGCTACCAAAACATACACCCTACTCAAAGATAGCCGAAAGATCACACTTGCCCCCCTAACCCCACATCAAATTACCAAGCCCAAAGCCAAAAGAAGATCCTAAGGGGGGAGAAATGTTACTATCCCTCCTTGAACCCGCACTCTTGTCTTCCCATCATGAATACAAAACCCTCAAGGAAATGATCCTCTACACACCCCCACAAGATGAAACCGAAGCCCCTCTTCACCCATTAGCCTCTCAACTCCTAAAAAATTTTCCCATATTTTCCCCGAAGAGATACCCTCCGGCCTACCCCCTCAAAGATCCATCCAACACCACATAGACCTCATTCCCGGGCCATTTTACCCAACAAGCCGGCATATAGAATGAACCCCAAGGAAATTTTGGAGATTCAAAGGCAAGTGGAGGAGTTGGTTTCCAAAGGTTTGGTGCGTGAAAGCTTGAGTCCTTGTGCCGTACCCGCCCTTCTCTTCCAAAAAGAAGGATGGCTCTATGAGGATGTGTGTGGATAGCCGGGTCATCAACAAAATTACTGTCAAGCATCGACATCCCATACCAAGGCTCGAAAACATGCTTGATGAGCTCCATGGGTCTAGGGTCTTTTCCAAGATAGACCTAAGGAGTGGGTACTACCAAATCCGGATTTGAGAAGGGGATGAGTGGAAGACCGCTTTCAAGACCAAGATGAGGCTTTATGAATGGCTAGTCATGCCATTTGGCCTTTCCAACGCCCCAAGCACATTCATGAGACTAATGAACCAAGTGTTCAAGCTATTTCTTGGGAAATTTGTGGTGGTATATTTTGATGACATATTAGTGTTTAGCAAGACCGGGAAAGAGCATTTCGGTCACCTCAAACATGTTATGATGATCCTTGAACAAGGGCAACTCTATGGGAATCTCAAGAAGTGCTCTTTCTTTACTCTTGAGGTGGTATTCTTGGGATACATTGTTTCGGGCCAAGCATTAGTGTTGATCAAAGCAAGGTGGAAGCAATCAAGACATGGCCCGTTCCCACCTCCATGCATGATGTTAGGAGCTTTCATGGCTTGACTTCCTTTTATAGGAGGTTTATACGCCACTTTAGATCCATTGCCGCCCCCATGACCGAGGTATTGAAGGGGAACAAGTTCATTTGGACACTACAAGCACAAAAGTCATTTGATGAACTCAAAGAGAAGCTAACTCATGCACTGGTCCTAGCTCTCCCATGCTTTGACAAGGTGTTTGAGGTTGAGTGTGATGCCTCCGGAGTGGGCATAGGTGCGGTTTTGATCCAAGAAGGAAGGCCCCTTGCTTACTTTAGTGAAAAACTAAGTGAGTCAATGAGGAAGTATTCAACCTATGATAAGGAGTTCTTTGCTATCATCCGTGCCCTAGAACATTGGACTCACTACTTGATAGCCAATGAGTTCATCTTGCATTCCGATCATGAAACTTTAAAGTACATCCAAGGCCAACACAAGTTGAACTCTCGGCATGCAAAATGGGTTGAGTATTTGCAATCATTCCACTTCATGATCAAGCACAAGTCCGGGAAGCTCAACCAAGGGTGCGGATGCTTTGTCTAGAAGACACCTCCTTTTGTTCCAACTTGGGTCATGTGTGCTTGGATTTGAGCATCTCAAGTCCTTGTACAAGGATGATGAAGATTTCAAGGAGTTATATGAGGCTTGTCTAGCTCACCCAAAGGGAGATTTCTCATTGCAAGAAGGGTACTTGTTCAAAGGCAACCGATTGTGCGTACCAAGGAGTGGCACACGTGAGCTTATACTTAAAGAAATTCATGATGGGTCTCTTGTCGGCCACTTTGGAGAGGACAAGACCTACACTATGGCCAAAGAGCACTACTATTGGCCTCACATGCCTAAGGACATCCAAGACTTGATCAAGAGGTGCTCTACTTGTCAAATGGCCAAGAGTCATGCACTCCCTCAAGGGCTTTACACCCCATTGCCTACACCACAAGGACCATGGCTAGATGTGAGTATGGATTTCATACTTGGTCTCCCACGCACCCAACGCAATAAAGATTCTATTTTGGTGGTGGTTGATCGGTTTTCCAACATGGCCCACTTCATAGCTTGCCACAAGACCAATGATACTTCTCACATAGCCGATTTGTACTTCAAGGAAATAGTAAGGCTTCACGGCATTCCTCGTACTATTGTCTCGGATAGGGACTCAAAGTTCCTAAATTATTTTTGGATCACGCTTTGGCGAAAGTTGGGCACAACGTTGAAGTTTAGTACTACTTGCCACCCTCAAACGGATGGCCAAACCGAAGTGGTGAACCGAACATTGGGAACCCTGCTAAAGGTCCTAGTGAAGAAGAACTTGAAGGCTTGGGACCTCCTACTCGCACATGCCGAGTTCGCCTACAATAGAGCCCCAAGTAGAACCACCAACGAGTCCCCCTTCAAGGTGGTGTATGGTCAAAATCCACTTGACCCTCTTGACCTTCTCCTCATACACCAAGAGAAGATGAATGTTGAGGCTAGCAACAGGGTGAAGGCAATTCAAGACCTCCACAAGAAGGTCCAAGATCAAATTGAGAAGTCCAATGAGAGGTACAAAAGTCAAGCCAACAAGCACTGCAAGCAAGCCTTGTTCAAACCGGGAGACCTAGTTTGGGTGCACCTAAGGAAGGAACGATTTCCCTCCAAAAGGAAATCCAAGCTCTTGCCACGGGGCGATGGGCCTTTTGAGGTCCTTGAAAAGATCAATGACAATGCCTACAAAATTGATCTTCTGGGGGAATACGGGGTCTCTTATACATTCAATGTGGCGGACCTTAAGCCTTACTTTTATGATGATCATCTTGAGAATTTGAGGGCAAATTCTCTCCACCAAGGGGAGGATGATGTACCCATGGAAGGCAATGAAAGTGAGCAAGTTCAAAGGCAATCAACCCCCAAGGAAGTCCAAGAAGCCACCCAAGTCATGAGAAAACTCATAGAGGATCAAGGCCACTGCCCAACAATTCTGGTCAGCAAGTGCAGCAACTTGGTGATCCTAATCACCTAGGATAAAGGTCGTTTAGGCCCGTTTAATTGCCTTGGGATTTAAGTGTAGGAAGTTAGCTTTCCAATAAAGCAAATTTCAAGTCATTTGGACTTCATTTGCCCATCCAACTCAGCCCTTGAAGTCAAGCTATCCAAACTGCCCAGAACAACCATTTTAATACCCGGTTTTGATACTCCATTTTCTCTACCATTAGATGAACTTTGGAACTATCAAATCCACTTTTTGAAATCCTTTTGGAGTGTACTGAAAGGCCAGCAAAAGAGTTTGAAGTCAAATCCTTGGTTGAGGCTTCAAAAGCAAGCCTCAAAAGCAAGCAAGTTCCCAAGAGATGCAGTCTGATGGCAGCAGATATATCCTTGCCTTTTTCAGGGTGTAACTTTCAAACGGCTGGGAATTTGAAGCTGCAAGAGGCCTTGCTGGAAATTAGACTCTTAGAGCTTTCCCCTAGATTTAGAATGAACCCATTTGGGCAAGTATTTTGGAAGTTATGCTCATTGGAAGTTGGTGCTGCAGTTCTGAAAAGTACTGGCAGCTTTTTACTTTTTCTTTTGTACTTGTTGCTTTTTGGTCCCCCTTCCCCCTTTTCATTTGGCCGGTTGTTTGGCCTTGTTTTTCATGGGTTTTTGCTGATTGTTAAGGCCTATAAATGTGGGGAGAACCTCAGCATGTAAGCAACTTTGAATAAATACATTTGAGTTGAGTTTAAACTCCCTTGTTTCTCTCTCTACTCTTACTTATCACTAGCCTAGCTCCCTAGTGTGGTGTTTAAGAGTCCTTAAAGATCAATTGAGTGGTGATATCTTATCTAACTTGATCCTTAAGGAGAGCTCTAAGTGAACTTGGTGGTGATATCTTATCCAAGTAAGCTTAATTTATCTTCTTGTTCGATTGTTGCTTGCAAACCCTTCTTCTTTTCGCTTCCATTTGCTTCACTACTTGAGATCCCTTCTTTGATCTTCATTCAAGGTCCTAGAAGTGCATCAGAAAAGTACCTCCCTTCTTTCCATAAAGCACACCTTGTCGACCCCTTGTCGACCAGATGCTAGACCTTAGACAATCCACCTCTAGCATATCTAATTACATCAATAGTTTTGAAGAATTAACTTAGCATTGTGACCTTCTAGAAGATCCTTCCATTACCATAGTCCACTTCATCCGAGGCTTACGGACTGACCTTAAGAGAAAAGTGACCTTATCTGCGCCTTATACTCTCGATGAGGCTTACCATAAAGCTTTAGAGGTTGAAAAACTGGATAAGCTTTACCCTGTGCGATGTGCTGCTCCTTCCTCTAGGTCCCCTGCCAATTTGTTCCTAAAATAAGTGAGTTTTCAGTGAATGCTTCAACTTCTAAGGGTCATAACCCTCAAATCCCACCTAGAGTAGCCTCGCAGGAAGCTTCGTCTATTACATCTCGTAACTCAGTCCAATGTTTTAGCTGTCGTGGGAGAAGTCATCATGCTTCTCGGTGCCCTCATCGTACCCTGACCCTAGAACATGAGTCATTTGAACCACCTGAACTTGAGAAAAAGGTTGTCGACCCTGAGGGAGACTTTGAGGATCTTGTTGATGTTGAGAATGGCCTTCTTTATGATGCACATTTTGGAGTTGTGAGATGTCTTTTAGCCAACCATGAATGATGAGTGGAAACGTACTAACATCTTCTATACCCTTGTGAGGTGTGGGGAAACTCTTATGAAAATGGTCATAGAATGTTGTTGCCAAGGCCGCTACAAAGCGTTGCATCTTAAGGTAGAACCTCACCCCCACCCTTTCAAAGTAGCCTGGGTCAACAAGATCCACCTCACAGTTACCCATAGATGTAAGCTGTGTTTAAAAAAGCGCGCTCGAGGCGTGCCTAGGCTCACAAAAGCTCGAAGCCCACCCTCTTGCACCTTGGAATGAGTCAAGCGCAGCCCATTCTTAAAGTCCACGGCTCTTGGGGCTTTTCTGGGCTTCAGACCGAGGCTCAAAGCCCTCGAAACCCACACTTTATAGATCATAATAGACCGTTTCGGAAAAAACAAAGAAAAAAACCTTTAAGGGGCCTCGACCCCTTTTTTTGTTTGTGAGCGTCTTTCAATCAAGATGCTACTAGAAATAACAAACCATATTGCTACTATTGAGTTTAGAGCTGGAAACCCTAACCCTGATGACAACAATCTAATAAATGCTTTGTTCTCCTGTCTTCTTCCAGACTTCCTTCTTCATCCTCCTCCTCTGTTATTGGACAGTCAGGAAAGGTTTTTCTTTGTTTCCTTTTGTTTTTTGGGGCTTCAAGGAGGTCGAAAATGGTACCTCCTCCAGTGCTACAATGGTACTGAGCCCTTACTTTTTTTTGTGCTTCTTTATCTTTCTCCCTTTTTATCTCTCTCGGACTCTCTCTCTCTCTCTCTTCCTGGCACGCTAGCCGCATGTGTTATGCTTTTAGGGTTCAATTTATAGTAATATAATTGAGCTGTGTTTAATGCTTTAATTGTATTTTGTCGTGTTTAATTACTTCTCTTTTTTTCCGGTGGTTGGTGAAAATCATTTATTTGATACCATTATCTCGCTGATTAGAAGAAATATGGTGTTGGAATGATTTTCGAGCATTTTTTCAGTAAACGTGCGCCTCGCGTCTGAAAAGCCTGCGCCCTCGCCTCGAAGCCCGCCCCCGGGGCCTAGGACCCTTTGCACTTTTTTGCGCATCGGCTTTTTAATTTAAGGATGTGAGATTCTGATCGAAATTGGTGGTTACAAGGACGAGGTTTTATGTGATGTTCTCCCGATGGATGTTGCTCACATTCTCCTAAGTCGTCCTTGACTTTATGATCGGAATATCTTACATAATGAGAGAGAGAACACTTATACCTTTTGGTACATAAATAAGAATATCACTCTTAACCCATGTCGACCTAGAGAGTTGCTGTCTTCCCCAGGTCCCAAACGTTCCCCGACCTTGTCCTCTCCCCACAGTGTGTCCACTCTTCCTAAATGAACTATTTCCCTCCTTCACCACAGACCTTTTGAAAGACTGGAAAACTCTAACAAGTTCTTCCTGACAATCTTAGCCAGGGAGCTAGCTTCAGACTCCATTGCCTTCCCTAACGTCCCTTTGAATGACCTGTCTCTCCGGGACCTCCCATTTGAGATTGATGACATGCTTAAAGAATTTATCGATGTTGTCCCCCAGGAACTTCCTAGTGAGCTCCCTCCCATTCATGACATACAATATGCTATTGACTTGGTCCCTGGTTTCCAACTCCCTAGCCTTCCTCATTATAGGTTGAATCCAACTGAGCGAGCAGAATTGACTAGGTAAGTTCAGGAACTATTGTCTAAGGACTTTGTTCGTCATAGCATGAGTCCCTGCTACGGTCCCTGCCCTCCTTACCCCTAAGAAGGATGGGTCGTGGAGGATGTGTCAATAGTAGAGCCATCACTAAGATTACAATCAAGTATAGGTTTTCCATTCCGAGGTTAGAGGACATGCTTGATTATCTTGCTAGAGCTAGCTGATTCTCTAAGATAGACTTGCATAGTGGTTATCACCGGGTCCACATTAAACTAGGAGACGAATGAAAGACTGCCTTTAAGACCCAAGATGGCTTATTTGAGTGGATGGTTATGCCTTTTGGACTATCCAACCCTCGCAGTACCTTTATGAGACTTATGACTCACGTTCTTCAGCCATTTATGGGAAAATTTCTGGTTGTCTATTTTGATGACATCTTGGTATATAGCAAGTCTAAGACAGGCCATGTTGACCATCTCAAGCAACTCCTGTGCGCACTTACAGAGGCCAAGCTCTTTGCCAATCGGAAAACTTGCATCTGCCTTCAAACCCAAGTCCTCTTTTTAGGATTCATTGTGTCCACTCAAGATATCGCCGCTGACCCTGACAAAGTTAGAGCCATTAGAGAATGGCCTGAACCTAAGACCCTTACTGAGGCTACGAGTTTTCATGGTCTTGCCTCCTTCTACAGGAGGTTTATCAGACACTTCAGCTCTATCATGTCACCTATTACAGACTGCTTGAAGAAAGGCCCATTTCAGTGGACTCCTAAAGCGGCATCTGCCTTTAAGGAGATTAACGAGATGATGTCATCTGCTCCAATCCTTAAGCATCCTGACTTTAGTAAGATTTTTGAGGTTGCTTGCGATGCCTCTGGATATGGAATTGGTGGAGTGTTAAGTGAGGAGGGACACCCCATAGCATTCTTTAGCGAAAAGCTTAGCGAATCTAGGCGATCAAGTATACCACCTATGACAAAGAGTTGTATGCTCTGCTTCAGTCCCTTCGTCATTGGCGCTATTACCTTCTCCCGTATGAATTTGTTGTATATTCGGATCATGAGGCCCCTAAGCACTGGAATTCTCAGTCTAGTATCAATCCTAAGCATGTTAGGCGGATTGAGTATATTAGTGAGTACTCCTTTGTCCTTAAGCACAAATAGGGTGTTGAGAACAAGGTGGCTAATGGCCTCAATCGCATTAGTTGCCTTTTACAGACAATGCGGGTTGAGTTTCTCAGTTTTGACAAGTTCAAAGGCACTTACACCTCTTGTCCTGACTTTTCAATCATTTACTCGGACCTTTCGGCGAGAAATCGCAACCATCACGTTGACTTTGTCATTCATGACGGTTTCCTGTTTTAGGGGTCCAAGTTATGCATTCCGAAAACGTCGTTCCTGGACTTCTTAGTTTGGGAGATGCATGCTGAGGGACTAGCTTGCCACCTGGGTAAAGCCAGGACCATTGCTTTGGTTGCAGATCGCTTCTATTGGCCCTCTCTCAAAAGATATGCACATCGCATTGTGTCTCAGTGCCGCACCTGTCAGTTAGCTAAGTCTAAGAGGCATAATACAGGACTTTACACTCCTCTTCCTATCCCGCATGCTCCATGAAATGACATTAGCATGGACTTTGTACTAGGTCTTTCTAGAACATCCCGTGGTCTTGATTCAATCTTAATTGTGGTTGATAAGTTTTCTAAGATGGCTCACTTTATTGACAGATGACGCTTCACACGTTGCTAAGTTAGTCTTCCGATAGATTGTTAGGTTGCATAGTCTTCCCACTTCCATAGTGTCAGATAGGAATGTCAAATTCATGAGCTATTTCTGGAAGACCTTATGGAGACTGTGGTACTCAAATTTTCTGCGGCTTTTCACCCTCAAACGGATGGGCAAACTGAGATTGTTAACCGCAATCTGAAGGAGTTGCTTAAGATGCATTGTGGGCGAGAAACAAGGCACTTGAGGTTTGACTTTGCCCCTTGTTGAGTTTGCATATAACAATGCGGTCAATAGGACCACAGGCAAGAGTCCCTTTGAGATTGTCCATGGTTATTCTCCTCGTACCCCTGCTGATCTCATTCCCCTCCCACCTGATGCCCGCTTGTCACCTCCTGCATCCGCATTTGCACAGTATATTCATGACTTGCATGCAGAGATTCGATGCAAGATTGCTTTAAGCAATGACAGCTATAAGCATTCAGCTGACAGGCATCGCAGAGCTGCAAATTTTGAGGTGGGTGATTTTGTTATGGCTCAGATTCGACCTGAACGGTTACCCAGAAACTGCCTCAAAAAGCTTCACACTCGTGCCATGGGACCTTACCAAATCCTTCGGAAGTTGGGATCTAATGCATATGTACTTGATCTCTCTGAGAGTTTAGGTATTAGTCTTATTTTCAATGTGGAGGATCTCACTCTTCATCGAGGTACTTTCGAGCCTCCTTGTCTTCCTTTTGAGGTTTCTGCAGGTACTCAGGTCCCTAGACACCCACCTTTGCCACAGTTACAGATCGACATCGAGGCGGTGTTGGATGATGAGTTTGTGTCCTCTTCTCATGGTGAGTTCTGACGCTTCCTAGTGCAATGGTAAGAACAGCCCAGTCAAATGCTACTTGGATTACTGAAGATGAGTTTTGTGATATGAATCCGACTCTTTTAGAGTGGTACCTCCAATAGAACTCGTCGGCATCGAGTTCTTTTTCGGTGGGGAAGAATGACGTCGTATCTCCTAAGGAGTTTTATGGCAATGTATATTCTAGGAAGAATAAGAGATTTTGTAATCTAGGGATCCTCTTTTAGGATAAAATCTTTTTATTTTTCTATATTAATTTTTGTTATCGCAATCTTTGGATTTATTTTATATTTTTTTCAGTTGTACTGATTCCTGTATAAACCCCCTCGTACTTTGGGAAAAGACACTTGAATGAATTGAATTATTGAGTTTTCGAAAATTCTTGTGTGATTTGTCTAGGTGTGGGAATTGCTCTTAGAGCGTCCTACATCACTCACTAGATGAATCGTTTGTCATCCGTGTCACAATTCATAATAAGATGTGCTCAGGAATGAGGGGGGAAATCATCATTCGCATCTCCAGCATCTCCTGATTCTGGCAGGTTATTTTTTAATTGGTCGATATTGAGGGCTAATAACATCATTGACTAAACCAGGTCATTGATTTAACCACAACGTATTTTCCTCTCAGTAGTAGCATACCATGTACCTAGACTTATTCCGTGACCCCAGAAATTGAGTAATCCCTTCCATCTCCATTTCACAAGAACACCCCAACACCCCCCACCCCGCCCAACCAAAAAAAAAAAAAAAAAAAAAGAAAAACTCTCCCCAAGTCCCCATCTAAAAAGAGAAAAAGGAAACTCCAAAAAGGGTCAATTGATAAAACTACCAAATAACATTGCATTGCAGAAGAACGGACAAAAAATGATTCATCAAATTCTTTACCTGTTTCAGAAACAGAGCAGCAGTGATGGCACCACCTTGACGACCGCCTGTGTTGACCATATCAGCGACTCCTGATTTCATAGATTCCCAGTAAGTGTCTTCCAATGGCATCCTCCAAAGCTTCTCCCCAGTAGCCTCTGATGCAGCAAATACCTCTTTCGCAAGTGTGTCATTGGGTGTAAACACGCCTACACAAAAGAACAGGTTTGTGACAAAAAGGTAATTGTAGCCCAACCACAATGAAGGAGGACCATAAAGAAGTGTGCTCTTTTTGTTTTCCCAAGCTATGGTATTCTACAAATGAAAAGACAATAGGGAACAGTGAATTTAATATCAATCTTCAATCTTATTATAACACACTCTATGATGATAATAGTAAACCAATTCTATTGTGATTGTTGCAAAAGATGTCTAATGTTAGAACTAAAGTTCCAAATCATAACATGTTCCTCTTCTTGAAAAGGTGAATTAACCCATGGCTAAAACATATTGATGCCATAAACTGCGCAACAATCTATTCTCAGCAGAAAGAGGATGTAAATATACACTTTACCAGCTATAGAGGGTCCCAGAGCTACAACGCAGGCTCCAGTTAATGTTGCCAGATCGACTATCTGCAAAAGAATGTTCCATCCCAAAGTAAGCATTAATGTTGTACACGAAAAACATGTCATAGCTACATTTTGCACTGTGACAGTTTCCTGGTGGGACCCTTCCTAGAAGGTACATACTGAAAAACCCACTCATGGGCAATGCATCTTACAGGACTGACCGCCTAGGGTGAGTGACATCCTCCTCTTACTAGTTCGCATAGTTTGGAGATGCTATAATGAAAATCATTTTGACACCAAAAAACAGAAAGGAAACAAGGAATAGTGCCGTTTCATCAACAAAATTTGCTCACTCACATAAAGAGCATAGAAGACTTACCCTCATGAAAGGAAGGGAATGTTCCAAACATTTATAACAGCAAGGACTCGATTGGCTTTGTTGAATTTCATCTTTCGGTATTTCGCTTGACACATTAAGCCATTTTCATTAGTTCTTACTAAATCTCGAGAATTGGCAACAATGCCAACAAAGCCTAGTTTTGTAACCGTTCATGTTAGTACTCAAAAAACCTAGAACAGATGGCAAATCAAATTTTCCGACATGTCAAGAAAAGCATTAGCATGAATCTAGGGACTGCTCTGAAGCAGCCTCCAATAAGTCCAGAAACCATGTTACAGAAGGGCCCTTCATGAAATGTGAGGCTAACTCTTGACACCTTCATGGTGTTCCATGCAATAAGTAGTGAGACCAGAGTCACAGGAGGACTTTTCTCTAGAGAAGAGAAGGTTGTTTTGACACAAGTTCAGAAAGAAGCAACGCATCAAGTATAGATATTGCCAGTAAACAAGCCGGGTGCTGTAAGCCTGTGAAACAGACAAGAATAGTTTGCTACAGGAACATTCATAACTTCCATGCACAGATCTGGGAAGAATTTTAGGCATTTAACCCACAAGAACCCTATCCTCATATTTCTCTGATTCACACATGAATTCAGCATATTGAGGTCCCTTCCCTCTTATTGGCACATAAGCACACATTTTTGGCAGCAGACAAAGAATATGTGTCACTAGATGAAACAGAATTCAGCTGTGTTGGTGCAGGAAATATTCTCTACTCACAAAAAATTGGCTATAGCATACAAGCACCTCTGTACCAAAAATGTAATCACCCCATATTTTTGCCATTGTTTCGCTGGTCCTACGAAATTGAATCATTTCAAACTCAATTGCTGTTAAGTAGCTGCACTGACCAGCCACTCTCAGCAGAGGACAGAAAGGAAGATGTGAAAACTTTACACGCCCCCCGCCCTATGCCTCATAGGTGTCAGAAACCAATGAAGGGATGATACAGTGATGTGCACGGGGAAAATAGAACCTTTGGTCTGACTAATTGGCTGTTGATAGGCAGAAATGATTTCACTTTCAAAAATGCAAGAAAGTCACAAACAGGAAAAAGTTTTCCCCAAAGTCCAAAGCCTTAATTAACAGTTTCTCGCTAAACTTGTTTAGTCAAGGAAAGAGGGATTTGCTGAATTTAATTTGTCACGAGAACACTGAAGCCTCGGTTGTCTGATTAAGACTGCACCTTTCCTACACCTTGGTTGCAAGCATACACCAAAGCATCTGCAAGAGTAAGCCTGCCTTCAGCATCTGTATTGTTCACCTGGATTAAAAAGTATAGCAGCAAATAGAAAATTAGAAACCATACCCATGCCAGTGCAACAGGACAATTGGAGAATCCAACCATTTTCTTTCACTTTTAATGAAGGGATTATCAGTGCACGTCCTGTCCACAAACTCTTTCCGTCTACTGTCCTTAGTCAACTGTCCTTACACTTTACCGTTGGTTCTTCTAACTCCACCAGGATATAATTTCAAAAAAAAAAAAAAAAAAATTCTGTCTACACTAGATAACCTTCAATTGGAGACAGAATTTAAAAGGACAGCTAAAAAAAACTCTAAACAGACATTCCGATACATAAGTGAAAAAAAGAAAAAAGAAAAGAACAGGCATTCCCTCCAATCCGGAAAACAGAATGAAAGAAACTAGAATAACATCATACGCTATCAACAGTCTCTTTAATTGACCTAAAAGCTTTTCAGAACCTCTACTGTCATTCAACAGCTACAGCCTTGCTCGTCTTCAATCGAAACCTTCATGTAGGTGGCCTAAATGCTAATTGATAATAACTACTTGGTTTAATAATTCAAGCACTTGATTTAAACTTTTGCCCATCTACTTGTTTCTTTCTATTGATCAATTTACGATTGTCAACTGCTCGTTACAAAACCAATTCCCTGAGGTTCATGTTCCTTCAACAGAAAAAAAATAATATTCGCTTTGGAATGGGAGGTTGCAGAAATATCTTGACCACAGAAGAACAGTTAAGTAATCCAACCCTAACCCGGGGGGGGGGGACAAAAGTAAACACTAAAGGGCTTACACCCATGAATGCAATTTTCTGGTGAGAACATCATATGATTTTGCTCGAATTGCTAACTACCTCTATAGTCTTTCCATTGGAAGCAGTAACAATGTCTCCAGGCCTCATACCAGTCCCACTAATCATGTTCTCACAGGCAGCAACAATGAAATGAACCTGCATACACATGAATACTCAACGATAAACTATGTATTTTGGGGACAATCCTAAATTGCATGAAAATGGAGAACAAGAAGAAACCACTATCAAACATAATCAACATATGCAGACATCAGATAAGAGTGATGCCACTCCATCCACTAAACTAAGAATATGAATAAGCTTGCAACTGTTTTCGAGCTTAGCAGCTTCTTGCTGAAATAAGAACGGAATTAAATTGTGCGCCTATTTGTCAAAATAAGCCACACATTTTTTTAGCTTTTTACCCTTCAATTAACATAGACTGGGATTTACCTCAACTCCAGGGGGCCTGATTTGACCAATGGCTTTGGCTGCACCTAGAACAGCTGCAGAACCGCCCATATCAAACTTCATAAGCTCAATTGAGCAACCCGGCCCAGTCTTAATGTTGTAGCCCCCACTAGAAAAACAAATCAAAAAAGTAATTGTTTATGAAAATACTAGAGTTAGATCTAAAATGCTCATCAGATCATTCTTGCAATTAAGAATTTGGCTTTCAAAACAAATAGGAGCTACAGACATACAGGAATAGGGAAAGCAGCATCAACAAAAAAGCATCAACATTTCTATTGTCAATATTTAGTCAGAAAAAAATGTAACACAGCTGCAAAAACCAGCAATCAAAAGAATTTGTTTTATTAGTAGGATTATCCTTCCTATAGCATCCAAGTGACAACTGAAGTAGAATCTAAACACACTCCCTATTTCCATATGTCAAAATGTCTTTAAATGAGAAACTCTTAATCCAGCTGAGGACATGGGTGATCACCTGTCAAATGTCAGTCCTTTTCCGACAAGACCTAACTTGGCTTTAATTGGTCCATTTGAAGGTTTATAACATAAATGGATAAAACGGGGTGGATTTGCAGAAGCTGCAGCAACCCCCAGGTAGGAGCCCATTTTCAATTCTTTGCACTGCTCAGCATCCAGAATCTTTGCAGAGAACACATCACCATATGTGGAAGCAATCTTGGATGCCTCCTCGGCAAGAGCCTCTGGTGTATAAAATGAACCAATACATTTAATCTTTTAACATAAAAAGAAGCAGAGACGAAGAATTTCTGATATGTAGTGAAGACGAATGAAATTACAGACCGGGGGTAAGTACATTAGCAGGTGCGTTCACAAGCTCTTTTCCAAAAATAACTCCAGAGCAGACATCTTCAACGTACTTAAGCTTCTTTTCCAAATCCAGCCCAGTCCCAAACCCAATGATATCCAAAGATTTGAAGGCTGGCTTCTTTGCTTCTGATTTGAACCTATTATCTTCATGTATGCCGAGCACAGTCCCTATCATAATAACTCCAAAAGATCAATATCTCATTCATAAAAACCCACAGCACATTTCGCACACAACTAAGAAGGAACATCAGGTATGTACCAGATGCAATGGCTGAAAGAGTGTTCAGCTTCGATTGTTCTGAGAGCCCATCCGAAGAAGCGAGACACACAGCAACATTACTAGCCTGAGCAGTCTTTGCAGCAGCAGCAATAGCTTCACCTAAACCACGGTAGGCTGCTACAGATGCGGATGGGTTACCAAGACCAATCAACCCAACCCTCTTAGACCCCAGCCCAGGAAGCCTAAGAATGGTTGACTGACCGGCCTTGCCAGTAAAATCCTCCTCAACGGATGCTTCAGCCAATAAGCCACCCAGTTGGGTATCTAGCCGCTTCAAGAAGGGATTTTCAAATTTCGAATTATCATCCTTGCCCATGTCTTTCTCTGTAACACCCACTGCAAGCAGGTCTCCTTTCCACTCCACTACATCTACGTCTTTCACCGCAAAAGAAACCTTCACACGAAGTTTTTGTCAACATATTACTCATTCCAGGGGGGGAGGGGAATTGCCAACACAGAAAGTCTAGAACCTCCAAGACAGAAAGGGTGCGAAAGAATACATATGTGGCAAAATCCTGAGCCATTTTACAAAACTACTTGCTTAGTGCACCAGTATAGCTGCACCACAAGCTGCAAAGATCAGCAGAAAACTCGGACCTTTTTGGAAATGGGATTCCTTCGCAAGACCTTTACAAGGAATCCAGAAGGGAGTTCAGTGGTGAGCTCCCTCACCCCCTCCACACCCCCCCCCCCCCCAAAAAAAACAAAAAACCCCTCAGAGGATTGGCCACCCATAAAATAAAAGAAGCCCCACCAGGTATATCGAGATAATAATAAATGAGATACAAGATTCGAACTTCTTATTTGACCCACAAATAACAAAAAATAATTGTCTCCACAATAGCATAATCTATCTCAACAAAGACTAGACAATAAAGACAAATGACGAGTTCAATGTGAAACACAAAGACTGATTGATTGAGATTGCAAGTTTAAAAGTAAGATTCTGTTTTATTTACTCCTAATCCTTACTAGATACAATGGAAAATCATACCCAAAAGAATCGCAGAACAGATAGATCTATAAACAAAGAAAGCATGAGATCCTCAAAACTCTAGAAAGAAGAAGAACTTTTTCGTAAATAAACAATTCAACAAAGCAAATAGATCCAAACTGAAAGCCCCAAAACCCCAACCCACATGCACAAAAGGGAAACAAGAAAACAAAGACTGCAAATCGCAGAGAAACAAGAATTTAAGCCAGCAGTAAAAGCGAGTCAATCAAACAAGAGTGAATCTGTAGAATGAGAGATACATAATTGAGATTGAGAAAGAAACCTTAATGGGTTCGACGTTAGCAGGTTGAGTGAGTCCGAGAGTGGCTCGAGTGAGTGAGTGAGCCATGAGCTTCCTTCTGGAAACGTAGAAGGGTAAGGATGATCCAATAGATAGTCCAAGTACAGGGATAGGTCGCAACTTGGAGATAATTATGGAAGAATAAGATGAGAAGGTAAGGGATGAAGCCAGATGCCCAACTATGGCCGCCATCCTATGCCAACCCCGTAGCTGACTATTTATAGTACCTTGTAGAATTCTCCGTGCCCACCCCTGCAAAGTTCCGAGTCTTGTAGAGTGTAGAACTAGTACAGGAATCAGGGCCGTCCTTTCATGATGAGCGAATGTAATTTATCCATCCCAAAATCTGTTTGCATGCCCCAGGATTCTGGACCATAATGAATTGGATTTAAGGCTAAGGTCTTCTTTAAGGATGGAAGTTGTCCCTAAATTCAAAAAATTCGCCCCAAACCTTCCCTCCCTTTTATAGTGGGAATAGGCATGAAAAATTGAGAAAAAATGAGTACAAGCCAGGTACGCAGAAAACAAGTATAGTTATGGGTACGGATTCGGGTATGGGCATCACCAGCTCCATACCTATGCCGCCCCGTATTCAAATTTTTTTAGATGGTAAAATAAATTATTGAGTAGAGGTTTGAATTTTGAACATTGGTAATTCGTTAAAAGAAGGTCCAATACCCCAATAATGCAATCCATCCATTTGTGTTGCTCATTTACTATGTCAATACATGAAGTCTGGTGACTAGCAACTCACAAACCTGAAATCTTAGTTCATCTTATGTGTCCCCCACCCCTCATTTGAGTCATTTCCAGAATGCAGTTTTTGTTCATGAGCTAAGTATGAGCTCTTGTACTTAACCCAATCGGTATTGTATTACTTTATAATATTCTGCCTAGTTGGATTTAGTTTTATGAATTTATTTAGATAAAATAAATTATCGTACCCGATTGGTAGTATATTTTAATATCTGTATAAACTTGAATAAAACCTTAATATCTAAAATACCCGATGGGTATAGGTATGGGTATGGGGATAGATTTTGAAAACCCGATGAGTATGGGCGTGGGTATGGAATGACTTTTGAAAATGGATATGGGTGCGCATATAACTCTATCCGCCCCGTACCCACCCCACGGCCATCCCTAGTCTTGTTTCATATTAAATTGAATGTGTGAAATTTATCAAATAGCAAAAAATAATCTAAATTCTTTAAACCACGAGTTTAATGGTACAAAAAATATGAACCGCACCCCACCATTAATGGAACGGACGGGGGCGAGCCAATAGTAGATTGAAGCATGGGCCAGTTAGGGTTAACCACCTAACTTTTTTTATAAAAAATAGTTACAATTCAGTCTTAAAAATAGTTTAGAAAATATATGTAAAAAATTATTTTTTCCAAAATGCACGGGTTGGACCAATTTGCTTGTGGCTCAGGGCAAATTGGTTCCAAGTTGAGCTTGGACTGGTTCATGGTTATAGTCTAGTTCATCCTATGGAACCACAATGATTGAAAACCACATCGAACCATCAATTTAGTGAAGGCATGGGTTAAGTTATGCGGTCCAAGTTCATGGTTCGACCGGGTCTTTCTGGAGGGTTATGGGTCAACTCGACTCACTTCCGACATCTACTTTGTCTCGACTTTGATTAAATTAATCAAATTCAAAGAGTACTATTATATTGAGTTTCATGTTGCATATGAATTATCTTTCAATGCAATGTCATTAAAGTTTTTATTACTTTTTTTATTACTTGATTCAATTAGCATCGATTCATAAACATCAACAACGCTATTGTAGCTCAAGGGAGCTATTTTATAATTAATTTCTCAAGTAATATCTATGTATATTTAGAAAGAAAACTGTTCTTGTATATTCATTGGATCATCCTCTCAAATGTAAGATTTCTTTTCTAAGATTGAATTTTTGTTCTCTTACGTTTCAATTTTGCTCCAATCAATTCTTGCCTCATTTCCCTTCTTTTACTTCTGAGTTAACTCATTTTCTCTAGTTGATCCTCAAAGTAAATCGATCTTCATATATTGCTTCTTAAAATCCTTTCTTTCCTTATTTTGCCAGTGGAATTCTTTTGTTGTGTTCTTCTTTTATTTATTTTTTTGGCCTTTTGATCTTATTCTCGATTATTTTTCTTTTTCTCTAATTAGGATGATTGAATTACTAAAATGTATTCACGTTGATATTCATGAATTGTACATGTATTATTTAGATCACCCTAATTACGAGCTAGTTACTTGGTTTGTTAGTGGAAACAATTATACGTCTTGAAAATGATCATGTGAGTGGTTCTCAATTGCCCAAAAAAAAGTTTGGATATGTCAATGCAAATTGTTCAAAGCCTAGTTTTGATTCACTGCTTCTCTTTAAATAAGAGAGATATAACCGCATCATTCACATGTTATATAACTTCTTGTTGGATATAGACATTCTCAAGGGACAAATATTTACAATTATAAGAGAGCATATGTCTTAATGCTCAAGAAGACATATTTAGGGCAGTGTATTTTACAAGTTTAATTAACAGATTTTCAGATAAATGTAATCGTCGAGTCAAGCAGGCTTCCTACTTATTTCTCTCTCTTGTATTATGCTCCACATTGTACAAGAGTGTTGTCATTTTATTTTCCTTGAAGGATTTAAATTTCTCTGTATAGACTAGTGATGAAGAAACGTCAGAGATTCAAAATTGCAGGAAGGTGATTATGGCATTGATCTTCAATTGCACAACATCACTCTAATGCAGGCGAAGTTCATCGATTGACTTGCAGCATTTGTATTGCTAATACTCTCATACTAACACCTTGGGCAAATTCTTCCCTTCAATAACATCACGCGTTGGTTCCGTGTTTATGCATTTCCTTTTTCTTTTCTTTTTAAATTTTCGAGAATCCTTCCAACTACTTAGATGCCCAGATGAACTTTCTTTTTAGGAGCCTTTGGGTTATTTCTCAAAAAGACGATCATATATAATAATTGGGAAATTCTTCAATTTTTGAAATCGTAAGGATGGTATCTGACCCTGGCTTATTCTCACTTATGCACTAGTTAGATATAAGAGGGGAAGAGGAAGGAAAGGGAAGGGAGGGGAAGGAAGGAAGGCGAGAGGAGAGAATATACATTCACCTTGTTTGGATTTCAAGTGGAAGGAAAGGGAGGCCAATTGTCATTTTTGGAATATATAGCGGAGGGAAGAATATGGAGAAGAGAAAGGAAGGTAAGTGTATTGTTGTTGGTATAGTTGTTGTTGTTGTTATTATTGTCGCCGTTGTTACTATTGTTACTATTACTTCTTTTACTATCAAAATGTTAAAAAAACATATAATGAGTGATAATGTCCTTTTTTATTTTATAATTTAATTTTATACTTAGAAGACGTTAGCCAAAGTATAATAATATAAAAATAGAGTAATATAACCACGAAAAATAAAATTGTAAAATAACCAAATTGACAATAAAGATATCAATGTACAAATATATGCTCATAGAAATGAGCACATATAAAATCTAAATTATTGTAGACAATTTTGAATTTAAAAAAATACTTAAACTAATGGCTTGTACAGAAAAGATTTGGCAACATTTGATTTAAGAGACATTTGCAACTCTCAATTAAGCAACCTAGTAAAGTCTTTAGCATATCAGAATTTTTCAGCAGGAGAAGATATGTTGAACTTGAGTCTCCTCACTCTCCCACCCTTCTCTTAAAAAAAAATAAAAATTAAAAAAAAATCTATTCTATTGTGATCTGAAAGGGTAATCATTAGCCATTTGCCCGTGGTAAGTCCTAATCTTTTTATCACCATGTTCTTTGTACTGTTTTTCTTAAATTAAATTTTATACTTCTATTTTGTAGGAGTTGGTTTCTCTCCTCTTTGGATATACGGTACTGTCCCCCACTCCTTTGGAGAGTTTCAATATATCTATTTTCATATTCGTTGGATTTGAGATCAAATTGTTGATTAATTATACTATGGCCTTTCAATAGATGTTGCCTCTTTGAATATGATATATGATTATAGCTAAATATTGTTCACAAGAAAGCCATATTAAATCTATGGATCTCCTCCCAAAAGGTTGCATTAAGCGACGGGTGAATGGAAGATGAACGATTAGCCTGTTACCAATTAGTTTTCTTGAGCCAGAAATTTATTCTGTTGTTTTAAATCTCTATTTATTTGCAATTTTTTTTATCTTTTGTAAGTGTTGAATTGATTTCAATCAATGAATTTATCCTTTATTTTTTTTTAAAAAAAAGTTAAACTAATAGCTCCACTTTGGTATCCATTCACCCAGTTAATTATTAAATCCTAGTTTTGATATTGGCTTTTGATCCAATTAATTATTAAATCCTAATTATTCAATCAATGAAGAGCACAAACTTTATTTAACACCGTCAACATCACTGTTTAACTCATCTTTCATCTGATAACCTCATCCTTTCTAGATAATTTTTGTTCACCTTTCTTCCTTTTCGACGAAGATTCACATTTAAAATTGCTTCATCCGGTGAATAAGTCTCGTACATTATATCCAAGATTGGCAAAGTTATTCGTGTTCTCCAATGTGCTTTAATCGTGAAATACAAGATGAGTAATCTTAATAAGCCTCCCTCTCCTTTTATATGTATTTGGGTTCCTTCTCTAGTTGCTCTTCAATTTTGTCATAATTGTGCATTGTCTTCCCTTGCAGATCAATGGTGCGTAGCTTAGCCAAAACAACATATGCATCAAAAAAATGAACATATAGGTACTAAGTGACTAATCATCAATATGATAAAAAATAAATTCATAATTAACTGAAAAAGGAACATACCTTAATTAAGTCTTCACAAACATTATCTCAACTTCACAAGTAAAAGTGTGCCGGTTATATGTAAAACCATTAAAACTTCACTTTAAAAATTATAAATGTTTCAAATGTACTTTTTTTAAAAGCAGTTTCACAGATTTTTCATTTTGACATTGTTGAAGACTTTGTCAGCAAACAATCTTTCGTATCTTTGATTAGCATATATATGCTGTAACAATTCCACTGATCCTATTTCACATTTTTTGTTGATATAATGAATCTTTTTGTGAGTGCACTATTTATAGTAGTTAACCACATTAGCATACTATCATACTCCATAATAGGATTGGTATTGGCCAAAGTTGGTGCAGACTCGTGGTCTTTCTTTTTGCCATGGTTAAATGATAAAACAAAATGACTACATGTGGCATTGTGAATAAAACAAAGCCTATATATAAAAAGTGAAACATTCACAAAGGGATAATGAAAGAAAGTTTATCTAACTATTGTTAATTGTCAAATACTTTTCCAAACATTTTAAAATAACGTAAGTGCATGGTTATTGGAGGTAACGCTTCGGGGTCGATCGATAGCAATGGGACATGAAATTTGTCATTAACACTAAAATTGACTCATGCCATAGATTAACTTGAACTAATAATATCTAATTAAGGTTAAGCACTTGTAAATAATATAAAAGCAACTAAAATAAACTTAATCCAGATGAAGGTACTTGATCAGTAACTTAACTATTTAATCTCAAACATAAACTCCTACTAAAAAGATACAACATATTATACCGATTGAGTCTTCAGTGGATTGTAGCTAAAACAAAGCCAAAATAAAATAAATAAAATTGCTCAGCTTGTAAGCACCACTATTACCAATGTAGATTATCCATTAAGAGCGAGCAACGCATGTCCAAACTCGAAATAGATCACACTTAGCCCCCAATATTGAGAGAACTGTAGAACAAAATGTAACAGTACCAAATACAAAGAATACATGTGAGAATACGACAATACCAGGCATCATAGAATTGAAAGAGGAGTGGATACAGAACTTAAAATCGAACAAACCCAGAGAAAGTTGGACAAATTTATTGAGTGTCAAACTAACAAAATAAGATCAATTCAAGAATATAAAATCAATTTAATGTAAGCAAAACAAGTATGGGCAAAAATGAAGAGGAAATTGAGACCTAATACGCTATCCTATATCGATCTATGGAATTGATGATCTTCACCTCCTATTCCACGCATAGTTCTACATGAGTTTCCCAACTCAATCCAATCTTTGACTCCCACAAAATTTGTTATTACTTCTCTTTTCTCACTGCCCACTTTCATTGCTCAAGTGATTGAGTTGTTATGGTCAAGTTAGTTGTTCACTGGGTCTTACGGGAGAGATTTAGTTAACTTAATTTGACCATTGATAGTGGATCATAGACGAAGATAGAAATCGTGAAAGGAGTGGTGGTTTCATTAGTTGGGCATAGGAAAACGGGAGGATGAAGATGGCTTGGGATTCGAGTACAGTTCAACAACAAAAGGAGAGTGGATGCATGTGCTGGGCATGTACTGTTCACCTTGCAGCTTTGGGCGCTTAGTCTTGGCTTGTAGCTGGCTTCGGCTCATGGGATTCTTTTCCTAATCCAGTTCACTGCCTTCTAGTTCTACACATTAGAAATGTTGCAATTTTGGACCAATTTTGTAGATTTTATTATTTCCTACTAGTATAAAAATACTAAGTAATTTTTATTCTCAAGCAAAAATAAAGTGAAAAAGGTATTAGAAATATGATATTTTTAGCCTCAATGCTAACCATTAAGAATGTAAATAGAATAATACAATTCTAGAAACTTAAAACCTACGATATGCTTATGTAATTTCATCACATTACAACCGAAATACAATGCCTTATTCATTCACATGTTCCTATTTTCATTTTCTATATCTTTGTGATATTCAATTATGAGGTGGTCTTGATTTGCAAGTTCGTTATCTATTTTTTGATAAAATTTACATTTAAATTCAGCCATATTAAAAAATTATGTTCAGCACAAACACATTACTATAGTTTGCATTGTACTTGAATACTAAATGTTGGTTAAGATTCACTTCTAATATAGAAAATCACTTTTTTAAAATTTTCAAATATCTTTCAAATGTGTTATATAGTAAGGCATGATGAAGGTTGAATAATTCCCGAGGATTTTGTAGCAACTTCCTTGAGTACTCCTCTAATGGGCAACGTACACCTCTATATAAAGGAGCTACTAATGTGCTCCATAAGGTGCTACTAATTGCACAAGTGTTGTACTTATGAACATTGTTGTTGGACCCTCTCAAACTCACTAGTAAGTCAAAGGTCATAAACCATTCATAATCCACCTGACCTACTCAATCTTGAATTACAGACTTGTATAAGGTTTTGAGTATCCAATTCACCTAATAATTTTTAAATCCCCATCTTGATATTGACTTTTGATTCAATTTTCTTATCTTAAGAGCACATACTTTATTTGGCATCATTAACAACATTGCTTAATCCTTCCCTCATCATTATAGCCTATCCTCTCTAGATAATTTTTGTTTGCCTTTCTTCCTTTCAGATGAAGGTTGACATTTAAAATTTTCTTCATCAAGTGAATCAGTTCGTGCATTACATCCAAGATGGGAAGAGTTATTCGTATTCTCCAATATGCTTTAATTCTAAAATACAAGATGGCCAATTTTATTAATTACATGAGCATTTGTCTCACAAATAATTAAACTTTTCTTTCCTTTTAGTTGGTTTTTGCACTCTATCTCCAGTTGCACTTCCCTATGCATAAAGTTTGACCAATTTGTCATAATTGTGCATTGTCTTCCTTTGAAGGTAAATGGTGTGTAGCTTAACATAAAAAACATATGAGGGAAAAATGAACATACTGTTACTAAGTATATGTGAGGCATACGTATGTATGCATATGTAGAAACGTACAAGCCAGCGCACAAATAAAAGTTTCAGGGCCAACGTATCAGTTAGTGAACGATGAGTTTGCGTTTAAATGAGGGTTGAACTGCTCTACATACCAATCATTTGTGACTTAAATCTCCTCCGAGATCAAAAGCCCTATGTAGTTCTGATGGGGACTTCGCCATAAGTCAATAAGTTCCACTGAGGAATGGTTAGGGATTTTTTTCCCTGTCTAATGGTCATCCTAAAAGATTTTAAGGATGAATAAGTTTTAGAGCTAAATCAATTCGGATGAGAATACAGAGAGCTACTTAGAGTTTCGACTCTATATTGAAGGTGATAAGTAACTAGATGTGTGTATCTACCTAATTCTAGGCATGAGTGTAACAGTTAGAAACATTTCCATTTTGATTGCGAAAATGATTCATTGAGGTATGGCGTATGAAATGAGTTTGTGGAATTAGTGAGTTTGTATTTAGTGGTTAGTGGTTCTTAGAAACTCCAAATGGAGTCCCTGACGATGGCATATCGCCAAACAAAAGGATATAATAAGCTATTTAGTCATATCTCATCTAAATACAGCCCAGTGACTAGTGATGGATGTGCATGGATCATCCTAAATATCATACATGAACAAATTTCTAATTATGACCTAGAGTTTGATGAAGGGTTGTGACTGCAGTATAATGAATATGTCGGCCCTAAGGATAAACATGCAAATGTATAAACACACATATAGAAGCAAAGTTGCATCTAGAAATCACTGTTTAGTATTTAGTCAAATCCGTTAATGACTCCTAGTTAAGGTGACGATGATCATAAATATGCAGTTACAATTACCGTCATCCATTAAATAATTTTTTATGGGCCTAGGTCTGGCACCATTGTGGGGCTCAAATTATGACTGGTTTGGAAATTATCGAGTTTAGCATCATGACGCAGGCACCACACCTAGGACTATGTGTTATAAGATGGGTTTGATTAAATCCTAACTAAAGATTTCAAATAATTCATTTTATTATTAGCTGAGTTAGATTATTACAATCAATTGAGTTACGCTTAAAGAAAGAGAATTTTATTATTTGAATAGTGGAGTCAAGGATTCTACCTGGATCGAATTATTAGAGAATCATGTACAAACGAATGACCGAAATATATATATATATATATATATATATATGTATGTATGTATATAAACTTTTTCCTATATACAAGAGATCTGAAAAAAATGTAGCAAGCTCTTAATCATTTGTTTCCGTGGAGCATTATTGACTTCAATATATTGTAAAACCCCAAAAATTCATATTTATAATTCTCATAGAATAATTAAAGGTAATTTTTAATTTCAAGAATTTAACGCTGGTCGCTTGAGCATGTACGTAGTATTTTAGCATTTAGGACGTCGTAGAAGTTAATTAGGAGTTCAAATCAATCCCAAAATTTTCTATTTTTGACCCAATTCAATCTGTTTAATAAAGAAAATATCAAGTTCAAATTCAGATTTTAATATAAATTATTATTAAAAATTCAGATTTTAAATTAATTTTATTTGATGAAAATTTAGATTTATATTATTAAGTTTTCCATCCTACGATTCCAAATTTTTAAATTTAAATTATTTACTATTTTGGAAGGCATATTAAAAATCCCCTCCCCCAAATCTTCAAGTTGCCCACAAACCCAACTCAAGAATATCTCTCCTTCCTCATTTACTCAGCTACAAAAAATTTAATTTCTTTGTGCTCCTTTTTTTCACATAAAAGCAAGTCTTCTCCCTTCTAATCTTACATTTGCTCTCTCTCTCTCTCACGTTATATCCTCTCTCTTCCATGCCCTACTACCGCCACCACCTCCAGCCGTTGGCCACCACCGGCATCCACCCCAGCTGCCAGCCTTTATCCCTTCTTGGGCTTTTTTTGGTGATATGTTAGGTTTTACTCATATTATGTTCTTCTAAATATAAAAATTTATAGCAAGTTTGGTTCATCTTCTAGCCTCAAATTACTCTTTATCATGTTTGTAATCAATTTTTCAGACATTGGAGTCACTTGAAAGCATACATACAACCCCCTTGCTTCTCAATTCCATCTTTAAGGTAAAAATCTGAAATTTTCTCTCCAAAATCTCTCTTGAAGGGCTTCAATATGGTTTTATTGGATTTAGAGGTAGTGGTAATGGTTAAGAATGATTTGAGATTGATTTTATGGTTTTCTTAAGTGTTTACTATGATTTCATGCATGAAACTTGAGTTCAGTTAAATCCAGAAAATGGTCCTGCACTGATGTAGATTTGAGCAGTAAACTAGGTTTATGTACTGGGCCAAAAATCATGAAAAAAATTCAAGTATGAGTACATTTTTCTAGGAATTTTGAATCATCAAATTTGGGTCTAAAATGAGGGAGAAATGAATTTTCTCTAAGGACTGTGCAATTTTGACTTGAAACTGACTAGGTAAAAAGACATGAGTTTTGAGGCAGTTGTTATGGCTGGTTGTAATTGCTCTAAAAACAAACATTGTAGTAAACAAAAAGTGATTTCTATATTCTTCTTATACATGTCAATATGATATTTCTAAGTTAAGTAATGACCTCGGCAACTTAGGCTAGAAAACTAAACTTCAAATCCTAATTGGTTTATATTTCAATATTAACTATAGTTAGTAAATGAGTTTTAAAAAAGTTTCTTAAGTTTTTAAAAATCAGTACCTAGGGCCATTAATGATAGGCATGAGACTTTAGGGGCTTGCTTGGCTTTTGGGTTAAGAAATCTTAGTTTGGAGTGTAAGATCTTCCTTAAGTTGGCCATGTTGTAACAATTTATTTTTATCGCTAGGCCCAACCATCTAGGATTGAGCTCAAGCTTGGTTGGTACGCTTTATTGAGGTAATGTCTATGCCCTAACTTCCTTGGTTGCTCTTTTAAAATGTGTTTTGTATGTTAATGAACTATTTATGTAACCTTATAAGTCAAGGGGGCCTTATGTGTAAAAATTTGAACTGTATTATGTGATTTTGTGAATTTTTGAATGTGTACTATAGTGTTGTGATTGAATATTTATAATTAAGCAACTCATGCTTAGAAGTGGTTTATTAAGATATTGAGGTTTTGACTAGATAGGTTGGGCTTGCTAAAAGTCAAATCGGAGCATGTCAATGTTCGAACTGATTCAATCAAGCAGAATTGCACCGTCACTGAACTAGACTTTGGAACAATGTGGACATTAACAGTAGTTTAAGTTGACTTTGGTATGAAAATTTGAGGAATAAAGTAATAAAGATATGACTTGGGTATACCACCCAGCCTAGAGATTCACCAATAAGTTGATTAAAGGCCTAGCCATCCTCAACCAATTTGAAGGATCCACTCAACTCACCAGTAAAGATACTTGGTTAAAGAGAGAGAGATTTTGGGTTCAAGCAAGTTTCTTTTCTTTCATTCACTTCAACTTTCGATCTTATGCTCAATGAATTACAAGTCTTCTAATTTATAGGAAAAGGGGGTCTATCTCTTAGACAAATGAAAAGACTAATCACTAAACTAGTACACTTAACCTTCAATTTAAAGCAGAAACGTGCAGAAAATTAAAGAAGAAATATAGTGCTACTTTAACCCCTTTAATGCTTTATCTTCCACCATTAAATGCATGCTCATGCTCGGGCTACCTAAGTGAGAAGGACTCGAAAAGACTTGGATATCTTGAATTGTAGCTATAGAGTGGATGAATCTCATGGATCATTAATGGAGGAAAATAAGTGCAGAGTCATGCCTTTTGGAATGCCTTCTGGAGTAGTTTCAAAGTTGCTATTAAAGACTTTGACATACTGCTAACTTTGGTCTGCCACTGACTTTAGCATGTGTTTGGAATAATGCCAAAGTCTTTGGACTGAGTTTAAATTATTGACAGAAGCCCCTGGTCTAATAAGTTAACTCTGGTGGTGAGAGAAGGAAAACATTTCATAAAATTCTTTAGATAGGCTTTGGCAAGCTATTTGAAACAAACTTTGAATTGCTATCAAAGTTGTTGGGACTGACTTTGGACTTGGAAATTACTGAACTTTCATCCCAAATGCAACTTTTCAAGCTAAGATCATATCTATAGCTTAGCATTAGTTTGACCAAGGACATAAAGGAATTGGACCCTTAGAGCTACATACTCCACAAACGAATCTATTCATAAAATACCAAATATTAAATTGAAAGATTAAGATGAGTTTGTAAGAGGGTGCCCCCCGACCTCAGCATAGGTTCACCCTAATAAAGAGACAAGTCAGTCTTCTTGGGTTGTAACATGTAGTTGTTCGGGTACATGCCATTGTAGATAGATGTATACCAAGATGAATTCTGATAACCCATGAGATTGTTCAGCAAAAGGCCATGAGACCAGCTGGTGGGATCACTCACCAATAAAATTGACTCTGTTTTAGTTTGTGAATGATGGATAAGTAACTTGCAGTTTAAAGTTCTTAAAATGATTGGAAACATTCTTATTTCGAGTTGTCTGAATATTTTCCGCTCACCCTAAATGTTTGAAATGAATGAAGTAAGTGTTTTATTGTAACGAATAGATATCATTGAGCTCCGCCTCACTTTTCGAATTGTTTTGTTTTCAGGTACTAGCATGTTGCATGAGGATGGGATGTGAGCGAGATCATATGATAGCTTTAGTTAATTTCTCATTGGCATGGAATAATGTCGAACTTGTAGTTGACTCCATTGACCTTTGACTTTTGACCATTGAATTGATTATAGTTTTACTTATTTCAAAAGATTACCCTTTTATTTCGATATATTGCCTTTTTTGCCTTGTATTTATTAGTTAAATATGGCAGTGACGCCCATTGGGTTATTATCCACTGCATTAAATAGGTTAAAGATTAGTAAAAAAATGAATTAGAATGCTCATGGCATCACACGGTGGTATCAGAGCTTTACGTTTAGTGGCCCACTTTGTTCTTATTCACTCCAAAGGAGAGCCCAAAATCTTAAGGACATAGGTAGTGCGGAGTGTGAGTGTAAGTATATGAAAGGGGAATTGCATATATTTCGTAAGTGTTATGATGCATACGCCTTACACCCTCTATATGTTGTCTGGTGACTTGAAATGTTGGACGCATGGGCAAAACTACGAAGTGCTTGCTTTGTGTGTGTTGAAATAATGAACATGTGATGAGGGCTATCTAGATAGAGAATCACCATGGTATGAAATAGACAAATAGCTTAAATGAAAACATTAAGCTATTTTCCTAATTTTCCTAAAAACTATGGTAAGTGGCCTTGGTTGAAACTATAGAATGTTATGATGTATGTGACCAGTGGTCGATGCTATGCTTGCTTGCTAGACTTAATGAGCTAAGTATTTGAGTAAGTGGATGAACTAAGTTGATCTTTGTGGACTTATAATAGAGGTGCTTTTGGATTTGAACTTTACCATTGAGGTATTGAGTCAAAATATTATTCTAGGTAAGAAGTGAGATTAAATTGGATCAAGGGGGCAGGTGAATATTGTGGCATGCTATAGGATGGCATATAACCATCTTTGTAGTTCCTTTGACCTACTATTTTCTCTACTTCACCAACCTCTAAAATCTTCTACCTT
>JAKOGI010000741.1:377500-429779 GCA_029747015.1 Carnegiea gigantea
GGTTTTGCACATGGCGAGAGTAGAAGGAAGTGACTAAGACTCAATCCTTGAGAACCAAAGAAGACGACAAACATACCAAATCACGTATTTATCCCTTCATCAGTTTCTTAATTTACATGGAACTGCCATTAATGACGCGGACCAAATATCATCCATTAGATCTCCTAAATCCAAATAGATTACATTTAATTTACGTGAAAAGGATTTTGCACCAAGCCTAGTAGTTTGCACTTGATTATACACGTGTGTGTACACATACGTTATTCACATGGAAAAATACATGAAGGTACCTTAGTTTTTGTGTAAACAACTTTAAAGATCTTCAATTTTTAAAGATAACTGTAAGGTACCTTGATTTATGAGGTAACTAACAGAAAGGACCAAAATCTACTATTCTAATTTTCATGTAATACCCTTAACTTTTCAAATTTGCATTTGTAACCCCTATCATTAAAAATTTACATTTAGAAAATTTTACTTCGTGCATGTGTAATTTCTCTTACTAGTACGTTTAATCTAGTATCAGAGTCACATGACAAAAAAATAATTAAGCTAATTAAGCTAATTATTGATTAATTAAGCTAGTTAACTGTTTTTAATGCTCGAATCATCACCTACTTGTCTGCTTCTAATTATTCACATATTGTTCACTTGTCAGAAAGAACCACTTCAGTAGTACCTCAATTAAATTATCACTAATACAGTTTTAGAATTAAAATGTGAATTAGCAAAGATTAAGACTGAGGTTAAGAAGATTAAAAAGTAATTATCTGTAATCCATCTTTCTTTAGTTAACGAAATTAAACATAAGTATTAGTACTCCTTTTCAGCAAAAACATCCATTCCAGAACCCAAAAAAACAAATTTTATTTTCTTTGCATGATATAAAAATTCAAAAAGAAGTAGGAGAAAAATCAACTGAAAAATCTGAAAAGGAAGAGAAAGAGGACAAGAATGTAGTATAAACAGTATAATCTTGAAGAATTACAAAATATGTTTGATCAAGAACAAAACTCAGAAGAATTAAACAAACTCATGGGTACAATAGTTGATAAATAAGATGTATTATCTGATGAGAATGAAGATACAAATAATGTCAAGTTAGAAGAAGAAACATATCATCAGTTGAACCTAATTAAACTAGAGGATCTTAATGTTGTACCATTAGAAAAAGTTAGAAGAAAACTGAATAAAAAATATGGTAAAATGGTATGTGACGATGAGATCAATGAGATTGTAGAAGAACTCACCATAGGTAAAATTGAGACCAATCTAATTAATAATGTTATTCCTAAGCCTGAAGAATTTGATGAACCTTTGAAGAAATCTCATTTCATGAAACCCAGATACGTTCAAGTAGAACGTACAATCAATTTTTTATTTGGGTCTATCCCAAGGAAAACTATGACCTTTGAAGAGATTGATCTTATCCCAATTAACCAAACATGATACATCTTTAACGTCGATGGAGCTTATAATAGAGGAGAAATATTTGAGCATTGGAAAAGAGAAATGAATAGTGTCTTGATTTTACATACTACATCGACTGCATGAAGTTTCTTAAATTATATTGAGCATATTTTTTCTGATACTGCAGTTGACTGGTATGATTCATTAAAAGAGAACGGTAAAAATACATTAAGAATGATGGAAACAACAGCTAATATGCTAAAAAATTTATATAAGGAAATCGAAACTAAATTTATTGGAGCTAAACTTGATTTTGAGGATAAAGCTAGAGAATGGAAAAGAAAGATTAATAATATAGAGGTGTGGGATATGAGATATTTAAAAAAGTATATTGTTGAATTTAGTCAATATTATTACAAAATTGGACATAATAAAACCAATCTTGGTCTGTTCTACAACAAATTATCATATCTAATAAATTTTATAATTAATGAAAAGTACATTACATGGTTTGAAAAAGCAGATGTCATTGATACCATTGGTTCAAGAATCTTTTATTTAAGAAAATGGGTCAATGATCAATGCCTTGATCTCCAGAAGCAACAGAAAATGAAGAAACAGCTTTAACCTATTGGGATTCTCCTCATCAATAAGGAAAGGAACTTGAAAGGAGAAGAAAAAGAAAATTTTATAAGGAAAAGAGTTTTAACAAGCCAAGGGGAGAGAAATATGAAAGAAAATATTATAACAAACCAAATCCTAAAGAACGCAGATTTTTAGAAAACCGGTTATTGTCCTGCCAGGAAGAACAACTGTAAGTGTTGGGCATGCGGAGAAGTAGTTCATCATGCAAATGAATGGAAAAATAAGAAAAATAACAAACTTATTTAAACTTTGGGTAGTCTAAATTACTTTGAGCTTCGCGAAGAAGAAACACTATATCTAGCCCTGAAAAACAACAAGGGAATTGTCAAAATTGTACTAGAAGATGAATATGAATAAAGTGATTATGAAGAAACTAGTTATATGATAGAAACTAGTTCAATTAGTCTTGGGCCCTGCTCAGCAAAATTAGTTATTTAGGTAGCGGATAGCAGTTCAGGTAGCGGATAGCTGTTTAGATAGCGGACAGCGATTCTAATTTAGCTGTTAGCGGATAGCTGTTTAGATGAGCGGTTGAAACTAATATGTTCGGTAAAGTTAGTTGTTATGCTAGCTGATTCATGTAAATTTACATAAAAGGATGTAGATGGTTTCCAAAAATAAAATTTTTAAAGGATATTATTTGGGTAAAAAATATGAAATGCTACTTTTAAATGTCAAACGTTAATACTATTAACTTTTCAAAAACGCTGCTTAAAACGCTAAATACTACTTAAAATGCTAGTCAAAATACTAGTTTATTGAACACTAAAAATTAACTAATTAGTGTGTTGACCTGGTCAAAACACTAAATGTTACCCAAAATATTGTTGCCGAACACGGCCTTGGTCACCTTTAAGGAGAAGAATTTATTGTGGACAATGAGAACGAAAAATTTAAAGGAGACAAGGTCATGCTCATAATCCAAAAAGATATGATCTATAAAAAATCCATCTTTCAATTAAAGAGTAAGTATGCATATGAAATGACGGAAGAATATCTAGAAATAAAAGACTGTGTATATGATGTGATAGAAAATAACCTCATTAATTAGGAAAATATCCTTAAGCATAACAAAGATAAAATGTACACTACCAGAAATTGAATTTTTAACGACCATGTTTTAACAACTAAATATAAAATGCATCGTTAATGTTAGTAATAGCGATGAAAATGACTACTTATCATTTAATTTCATCAAATAATCGTCATTAGAGAACGAACACTAAAATATGTGGTTATCAATTTTACAATATTCATCGTTATTGACTATAGAAAGGAACATATAAAAATTGTGGAGGAAAGATAAAAACGAAAACCTGAAAATTAAGTACAATATTTCTCACCTAAGTTGAAAGCATTAGATCCATAAAAAAAAGTTAAAATCATTAGAGGAAGAAATAGTTAGGTTTATATTACTCCACGGTCAACCTCCACGGTGTGGAATATCTTCAACCTAGAAGTGAATTAAAGAGCAATATCTTTCCAAAAAAAAAGGCTCTCATGCATGCACTACCTCCATGGTCAACCTTGCTCAACCCGGCCATTAACCTAGAAGCACTTACCCAAAAAACCTCAAACCCTCTCAATTGACTCCTCCCCTTTTCCCAGCACCTTCACGTTCTTTCACACCCCAGAAAGCGAGTCTTCATCTTCTTCTTCTTCTTGATTTCAGGTTTGGATCACCTTCTTATTCTTTAATTGTCATGATTTTATTTTTCAATTGAGAAGTTTAGTGGGTAGGCGATGTTTATTTGCAACCAACTGGGCACAATTTGAACGAATCATTGTTACTGCAGATTGATTATTTTGCTGAGGGGGGTTGCCAAGTTCACGACTTCTATGTGGGTCTTCAATCATCTTGGTGAGTTTTTCCCCATATGAATTATAGTCAAATTGTGTTTATCAATAGTGAATTTTGGAGATTCTGTGTTCTTGGATGGTTGGAATGAACTGATTTGTGATAGACTTTTGTAGAAAGAAACAATTTGGTGATGGATGCCAATAAATCTATCAATAAAGTTTGGGATTAGAATGCTTCGTTCATCTGCACATTACATGCTGGACAAAATGCCTGGCTCAGATAACTTAGTTTTATATAAGATTATATGTTTTTTTGGGGTTTGGGGGTGTTCTATAGTGTTTTCCCTAAGCTGTGTCCTTTTTGTTCTAAATTTTGGAAGTATACATTTGAGTAGGAGCACAGCAAATCACAGCTGTACAAAGACAAAATTATTATTCACCAAAGACTCTGGAGAAGTATCTCAAAAACAACGATAAGGCTTTGCAAGTGTTAATTTGTGTTGTAGAACAGTAATGGTATTTCACTTCTTAATTTCTAGTCATTTATTTGGTGAATAATAATTATTATTCGCCAAAGTGCTAATTAGTAAAGTGGGTTGAAGTTGGTAATTATTATTCACCAAAACAATTATACACCAGCCAGTTAAATTTAGTTGGTAAAATGGGTTGAAGTTAAATTTTGGAATATATAATAATTATTGTAAAATTTTCAGTTAAATTTAGTTGGTAAAGTGGGTTGAAGTCGGTAATTATTATTTACCAAAAAAATTATTATTCACAAAAGACTTATGAGAAGTTTTTAATCAATTGCTAGTCATTTGTATTGAGCTAAGTCATTTATTTGATTCAGTGGAAAAGTATTGATTTGTTTATTCTTTATAGTTTCTATTCTTTAATTACTATTTCAAAAGTTGGAGTTTAGAGTCAATGTTTCTCAACAATAAATATTAACTGCTCATACCATTGTATATCATTAATCATTGGATTCCATATGTTAAGAAATCACATTGTATTTGATGGAAATTGTAATTATATGTTAATGAAAGATAATTTTTCAGTTCATTGAACTATCTTAGGCAACCTCAATGGGATGGGAATTAATCCATGCAAACACAACATTACTTGGGTTCGTATATACTCATGGTACAAGCTTCAAATTCAGGTGTCAAAGGATGACACAAACAAATAAGCAAAATAAATATTAAAACATACGACTTACCTGTATAATCATATTAACTATAAGATGTGTGGAATAAGTCAATAGGCCTAGAATTAGGGGGGGAAAAAACTCTTAGCTAATTAAATCGAGACTGTGACTAGTAACTAATTTTCCTTTCTCTTCTAGTCTCATTAGGCATCATAGTCTTTTCTTTGAGTTTCTCTGAGATTTAGAATGGGAGTTGCACATACATTATTTTTCGAATGTTGAAAAGAAGAGAGCGTTGTATATTTGACCTTATGAATATTAACACATATATATGAGGAAGGATTAATTATATATAGCAGAAGAAGAGAATGCAAGATAACTACTTCAAAGGTTTATTTCACTTATATTTTGATATATTGAATTTTGCACAATAAATCAGGGACAAAAATATAAGTACTCCAAAATATACCGTACAATTATTTTCCCCTTTTCCAACCTAGTCTAGGTAAAAAATATAAAAAGCTGGTGGGTAGTTTAGAATTACATGACATGGCACATTCGGATGGATGGAATTCAAATACAATAATGGCATATTAAAGTCAAAACAGCATAATAGTAATGGTATTTCACTTCTTCTAGGGTTATAAAAACTGTTTATTAAGCAAATGATATGGCTTTTCGATAATAAAAAATTGTAACATTTAATCAGCTAAAGTTCATGTAATTATGAAAGACTGTTCATGCCAAAAATGTACTATTTTTAAGGTATTTTTATACTGCTTTATGCTTGTCATAATCGTATTTTTAGGGTTTTTATTTGATTTTATTTTGTTTTGTAGGTTTTAAATAAAATGAAAATAATTATGGCAAAAATGCGAAAAATGATGAAAATATTAGAAAATGAAGAATTGGGCCAAATAGACCTGACCCAATTCCCTAGGCCCGTTTCCTTTTAGCCCAAAGAAAAGAGAGAAAATAAAAGAAAATAAAACTAGAAAAATTCCCAGCCCATGTGCCTGGCACGTGACCCATAATCCCCAGCTCAGGTATGTGCAGGTCGCGTGACCACCCCATGCGTGCCTCATGTGAACACAGCCCCCCCTATTTCTCCTTTCGCCCCCTCTCTCCTCTTTTCGGCTTTGACCCCAAGCCCAGAAAACCCAAAGAAACTGAGACACCCCCTCCCCATTTTCAATCTCCATCATCTCTCCCCCATCTTCGACATCCACATCCACCACCACACGCCCCACCATTGATGCTTCTTGAACTGCCAGCACATCGCCATCCATGCAAGCTGCAAGATCCAAGGGCAGAAATTGATGGAGCTCGGGTATAAAATGGAGGAAGCGGTGATTGAAGGAGGCAATTTTTTAGGTAATTTTAGGGTTTTAGGTTAGGTCTAATTTCAACTTTAGGTTTAGTTTTAGTTTTAATTTTGTTTTCATTCCAATTATTCAAATTTTAGGATAAATTTTGGTTTTAGGTTTTCGATTTTAGATTAGTTTTTAGCCCTTAATTTCATGTAATTAGGTTTAAAATTGTTGATTTCGAATTATCATTCACAAACTTCAGTTGTAATTGCCACAATTTCGGGCTAATTTTTGAGTAATCTCAAGTTTTCCCCTCCCCTGTTTCATCTCGATGCACGGCTCTGGTGGTGCTGCCGAGATTGAGCCAGTTTCGAAATTCACGTATGGTGGTTTTCGGTTGAGGTTTTGAAGTCCCTGACTTTGTTTTTGGTTTTGGTTCATTGCTTTGTTCCTTTGCCTGCGACTCCCTCTCCCTTATTGTTGATATTTTCCTTGACTGATTTGTTTGCTCTAGTTCTGTTAATCTGGCTGGACGTTGCTTAAATTCGATTCTATTGGTTTAGTTGAGTTAGCATGGCAAATTTTGGTAAATTACATCTGTCTAAGCTTTTCATTTGTGCTTTTGAGGTGATGCTGCTTGAGTGGGATTTTTAGTTAAGTTTTGAAGTTTTAGTTGATTTATTATTTTGGTTGAATTAGTTGATTTAATAGTTTAGGTAATTTAGCTGATTTGAGTAGTTTGGTCGATTTAGTTCGAATGGGCTTGTTGATTATTTAGGTTTAGATGGTTTTGATTGTTCGAATGATTTGGTTTGGTGTGGTTGGTTGAACGCATTTAGTAGCTCGATTGATTACTTAGGTTTTATGATGGTTATTTCTTCAAAATTACTGGCTTAGTTCTACTCGTTGAGGTCCTATTAATCACTTAGTTGAAATTTTCTAAGTCAAGTATTTCCTTGGGTTTAGGTAATATTAGTTTTAGAAATTTCACTGACCTAAATCTTTTCCATCGTCTCTGTAGAGACGACTCTCAAGTACTACAGCGAGCGCTGTACACTTGCGGTTTTTTTAGTTTAACACTCGAAATTTCCCAACAAGTTTTTGGCGCCGTTGTCGGGGACGACGGTATGAGATTAGGTCATATTTTCATTTGCTTAGCGCCTTTCTTATTTGGTGCTTTGTTTTGTTTATTTCATTATTAGTTGTGACTTGTTTATTAGTTGTTTTGTTTATGAGTTGTGATTTGTTTAGTTGATTTATTTTGCTCATTTTGTGACTTTATTATTAGGTTACTAGGTCTCGTTTTACTTTCTTTATGTTGGTATCGATTGTTACTTAGCTTAGTTATTTCTTGTTATTCAAAAATCCAAAAAAAAAAAGCCGAAATCTCTAAAAAAAATTAGCAAAACCTTCAAAAATCATAAAAAAATGAAAAAGCTTAAAATTGAAAAAAAATTCAGAAAAATTTGAAAACCACAAAAAAATTTTGAAAATCCAAAAACTCATAAACATTTGAAAAATAGAAAACCACTAAAAATTGAAAAATTCTAATAACTTTAAAAACTTCAAATGCTAGTTTTCCATTTCCCGCAATATGAGCGGGAACCTTTTTGGAGTTATTTTTCAAGGCTTAATGAATATCGTGCTCAACTGAATCATAATTTTGAAAAATGGAAAATTTGTGAGATTATTGTTGTGGGTCTAAATGTTGAGTCAAGGAGTTATATTGAATCAATTTGTCCTGGAGGTTTAATAGAATTATTATCTAAAACTCAAAATGAGGTTTGAGATTTCTTTGAAAAATTAGCTTGAGAAACCTATGTGTTTGAACAAGCTAACGAGGCTTTTAAATGCCCAACTCATAGAGAGTATGATTTCAGTCTAATTCTTATCCTTCAAACCACTTTGTGAAGTCATATAACCCATCTTATTCTTGTGTGCCTCCTGTTTTGTGCGACTATTGTGAATCTCCTGATCATGATGCTCATACTTGTCCTTTTCGTGCTTATGTTGATGCTACATGTGCAAGTTTTGAAAAGAAGATTATTGAAATAACTGATCAAATGATAGAGACTATAAAAGTGAGAATTGCTACTTGTTCTCAAAGTTTTAACCAAAATGAGACTCATAGTGAGCTTGATTCTAGTTTAGGATTCCCTGAACCTGACATCAGTCTCTATGATGATTTTGAACCCTTCTATAGGCCTGTTTTGAATGAAGACATGTATTTGCCTAATCTAGAGCAAGAGAATGACCTCCATACGTCTCTATCAATAGATCTTGCACCTCGCACTAGCTCACCCAAAGATGTCACTGAAGATATCTTAGTTATGTCGACCTACTCGTTACTCTGAACGACTTCTGTGAATTTGATGTGGGTGAACAATTTGATACTGTTAGTGAGTTAAACATAAGCATCACCCTTGAAATTGAGCCTCATGATTTAGATAATTCGAAAGATATTTCACAGGAGTTGTGTGATAAGGTAACTGAACTCACTATGTTGGACTTTGATGATGATATTCTTTATTCAGAATATGAATCTTTTTAATGTGGAGTTGATGTTACTGAAGGTCTTGATGTAGGTGTTCATGTCAAATATGAATCATTTTCTTTTGATCCCATCATTCCTGACCTTCTGTTTGAATTAGATGATAATATTCTGTATATGGAATGCGAATCTTTTTATGAGTTTGATATCCATGGAAGTTCTGATGATGGTTTTTGTGCTGATTATAAGACCTTCTCTTTTCATCCCATCCAAACTGACTTTCTTTTTGAATATTGCGAGTCTAATTTTGTTGAGTCTGAGATGATTGCCACAAAGAATTTTGCTTTAGACCAGACTCATACGCATATTGGACCTAACAGACTTGTGAAATATGCACCAATCTTTTGCCTAGATTGCTCGTTCATGCTGATATAGTTTCTAGGCCAATAACCTCCATACTGGCTTGTTCTGGTTGGGCCCAACTATTTGATACCCTTACCTATACTTTATTGGTTATATGGATGTACTCTTTCTGGTTCCAACTCACTACTTTTCACTGTGACTATGTTACTGAGAGTTGGGCTTCTTTGTTTGATAAGATGCTATGTGCATTAACGAGTTTTGATTTGAGTAGCAGTTTTCAGGTTATTATGGAGTGGCTGATGCTCTATAAGCCTCATTTGCATAATCTTCGTGAGGCATAGTTTGGATACAACCTGTATCCAACCTGGTATGATCATTCCACTCTCCCTTCTTCTTTTTTTCCTTTCTTTCTTTCTTTTTTGTACTTAGTTGTGAATATTTAGGACTGTGAATATACGAGAGCAATTTGGGATATATTGAGCTGTGTGGGCTATGATCACCCTTGGTTGTGTTCTGATTTTGTGAATACTTGTTAGTTGTGGATATCTAGGGTTGTTTTTGTGTTTCACTTTATTTTATTTCTTTAGTTTGGTGAGTTTTGGTTTTTGTTTGGTTTAGTTTTTTTTAATAGTTTCTTTTTGTTCTCTTTTTAGTGTTTTCGTGACTTGGTTTTGGCATTTCATTTTATTTTTCTTTTATTTTGTCTTTTGTCTCGTTTTAGGTTTCTTTTGGTTTAGTTTGGGATTTAGTAGGTCCCTGGTTTTGGTTTTGAGTTTAGTTTAGTGAATATGTGTGTTTTGGTCTAGTTTTGATTTGTTTTGTTTGGTTTTGGTCTTTGTTTGTTTTAATTTAGAATGTGTTTTGTTTTGCTTTGTAATAGCCTGAACCAAAATCATATTTATTTATTTAATTAAGCCATGTTATTTATTTTTCACATTTATTTATCTCATTGAATCATTCCAGTTGAGAAAATGTATTTCGGGCCCCACTTTGCAATTCGAGTTTCATTTACGGACCATTTCGGGGGAAAATTGATAGTAGGCCTCGATATTTATGATTTAAAAGATTAAATTATTTTTCATAACATTACATTTAATCTCGAACTTTGAAAAAAAAAATTTTTCGCAAACGCACTCGGTTTCTGTTCTTTCTCTAAACTAAGCCCGTTTAAGGCCGACTTTGACCCAACAAGACTTGACCCTTATTTGTTTAGCTAAACTTTCTTAATTAAGCCTTAATTAAGCTTAAAATCCTTGACTTTTCAACTTTCATTTTCAGCCAAGTAAAACCAAGTATAAATTGTAAAATTTTCATTTTATTTTCATTTTACACCAAGCATTTAAGACACTTTCTCTCTCTTCCCTCTCGTCCTTCTCTCTACATGGCTGCCAGCACCAATTCCAGTAGCAAAAACACCCCTCTCAGCCACCTTTCAACCACCAAACATCCACCACTTACCACCCGCAACCACCCCTCTCACCCCCACAAACATCAAGGATCTTTCTTACCTCTTTTTCAATCACAAAGTGAGTGTCCTTTTCACCCCTATACTAATTTTTGTTTTGAATCTTGATCTTGTTGGTTTTTGTTTCTTATTTTGATTGTTTTAGTGATGGATTATGCTGTTTTTATGGTATTAAGAATCATCTTGGTGATGGAGCATGTTGGAGTTGAAGCTAGGGTTAAGGTTTTATCTTAATCATGCAAGCTTCATGTTCAAGTGTTGAATTTTGATTATTTTAAATGAGATTTTCTGATCTTTGGCATTGGTAATAAATATCAAGATGTTTACACTGATTTATATAAGTTAAAGACTGATTTTAGTGGGTGGTTATGTGAAGAAAAGATTGCAAATATTTGGTTATTGAGCTGTCAACAGATCTGAAATAGGGGCCACTTCGGGATTAAACTGGTATTGTTTGGCACATCCAAAATTCATGATTTTTGGTGTAGTGATACCTTGATGAGTTATATTTCAATAGGATTTGGAATTACTCAATTTGGAGTTGTGTGGACAAAGTTATGACCAATTTACTTAAGACTGCGCAGAATACATTGAAACTGGGAACTGAACTGGAACAGTGACTTTACGAAAAAAACTGGTATTGATTGGGTCACTAAAAAATTGTGATTTTTGGTATATAGATAGGTCAATGAGTTATATTTCAAATGCCTTTTGAATCGCCTTAATCCGAGTTTTGTGGAAAAAGTTATAGTCATTTTGCTACGACTGCGCAGATTGAACTGAAATTGTGCACGTCTGTGTTCTAACCTAATTTTAGGGACCTTACTGTATGAATCATGATTTGTTTCCTAAATGAAAGTTTTAGTGTACCTTATGAGATTTTCATATTGGGATTTTATATCTCAATTAGAGGTCGGTAGTGAAAGATATGAATTTTCCAATGCAGACCATCAACGGTAACACGAGTGAATGCAGAAATTGAGACATTTGAAAATATTATCACAAGTTTCTATGTAATTATGGGTATTTTCACAAGTTCAACAAGTTTGATTATGTACAAAAGCTTACTTGGGTTGATAACTGAGTTAAACAAGTAAGAAAATGAAATTTGAGAAGTAAGCAGCGTAATAACTCAAAATCAGTGTCGTTTGGACCAAGTTAGGGTGTTATATGAGCTTTTATGAACCTCACAGCACCCCTTATGGCATAAACCATTTGTCACCTATTTCAGAAGCATTAACCATTCTATTATCCATTTCAGAAGCATTACACTTTTCATTATCCATTTTAGAAATATCAGAAACCCATATTTCATTTATATCAATTAAAATCTTTTATTATCACCTCAGTCATTTCCATTTGGTCTATTTTGCTTCAATTTAACTTGTCTTAACCCTAATTAATTTAAATCAGTTCAGTTTGATTTAACTTGTCTCATATTGCATTACAATCAGTTTATTATATTGAAATGCACAAGTTATGTATCCCATTTCATTACTCAATTTCTTTTACACACACTTTTACTTACTCAATTATGCGAGTAAGGATCATTTACTGACTACACATACTTACAATGACATTTATGAAATAGAGTTGAAGCCTAGTTATCGTTCCCCATTTTGCATAAGTGTTATCAAGTCAGAATATATTTATCAAGTCAGATGATATTTATGAAACAGCTGACTTGTCTCAAGTCAGATGACATTTTTAAAGACTCAAGGCACGTGCATTGCCTGTATCTTTAGAAATAACAGTGTATTTATCAACGTTATCATGTTTTGGTAAGTACATTAATGAATCAGTTATACAGTGATTTATCAGATAATTAGTGACCCCGTCAGTTATCATCTATAGGACATTCGCCCTTTAGTTACCCGCGCGACTTCAGCCAGGTCCCCTGGTCGGCTTGACAGGTGTACACCTATTCATAGATCGTAACAGTATCAAGGGGTTCACTATCAGATAATAACTAGCAATACAGTTTACATCATCTCATTCACTGTTTTAACTTAAAATGAATTGCAAATTGGGCCCAACCAGTGTTCAATGATCATTTAACAATTCAGAAATGCATGTACTGAGTTTCGACTCAAAGTTCAAAATGTTTTTCATGTTTTATTTTAGGCAAATGCTCAGAGTATTGCCCTCATGCCAGCAAATCAGCTAAAGAGAATAAGTGAAGCAGGAAAATCCGGATGGATAAGAAGTAATGTCGTATATGCATACTTTAAAGTTGTATTTTGAATTCTTCTGTGGATGAAGATGTAGACTATATAGTGATTTATTTTACTATGGTTTATAAACCATTCATTGGTTAACACTTGATGTGAGTGTATATGTTTGAGGTTATGCTTAGTTATATTATTTATAATACTCACGTTTCAAGCCCTGTCCTTTGGACGGCGGTAATGCCCCTATCATTGGGTTGTCTAGATTATAATTAAAAGATTTATTAAGGAAAATACAAACAGTGAAACATGTTTAATTGGGGGCGTTACATGCTTTCTTTGGTCTTTGGCGATTTTGGTTTTTGGTTTTTGTAAATACGTGTGTTTGCTTTGGTTTTAGTTTTGATTTTTAATTTTCATTTTGGTGATTTTGTGTTTGGTTTTGTTTGTGATTTTTATTTCTGTCCTAGTTTGTATATATTTGTGGTTTAATATGGTTTTATGGTTGTATAGCTTATGTGCTTGATTTTTAGCGCCTTAGTTCCCACAATGAGGATATTGTGTAAGTTTTGATGTGGGGGTGAGGTGCCCTTTTTTCCCGAAAAATCCAAAAAGATTTTGGTTTTGTTTTTGGGAATGTTCGTACTTTGTTTGATTAGCTTGAATCCCTTGTACTTTGGTTATTAGTTTGTATAAAAGTAGGATGTGCATGATAGGTCTCCAACCTCAATGTGATATTCTAGGCCCTAATTCTAACTCCAATGTTCAGTATAGATTGTGTAATCCAATCCTTGTTTATCCTTTCATCATTATCTTTAGGTTTTAGGTTTCCATGAATGATTCTCCCACTAACTTGTGACATGATTATTCTGAAAATAATTGAAAAAAAATTGTATTATGAATAAAGATGAATAAAGAGAAAGAAAAGAAAAAGAGATGGAATAAAATTTGGAATGACAAGTATCCCTTTGAAGCATGCACTACTGGGTGTTACCCTTTGAGGCATGTGCTACTAGATGTTACCTTTTGAGGCAATATTGCTACTGGAAAAACTTGCTTTCAAAGTCAGTATGATAATAATATAGTTGTGTTAGCCAAGTGGGATTGAGTCTAATTTTGGTCATTCTAAGCTCTAGGATGATGATACACTTACACACGAGCACCGAGATGGATTCAGAATCTTGATGTATAATGAGGTGAAAAATTAGTGCTCTGATATCATTTAGGAGGTAGAGGGTTTTGAAGTACATTCTATGCATATACAGGTCAATAACTTGATTATATGGGTGATTTAGTTGATTAGAATGTGTGTATAACTTTCCCTAATTCTGTACATATTAGCTTTAAGAAAAACCAAAAAGATTTTCTTTTATTTTATTTTTTTGGAATAATTTTTGTGGGTATTTCACCTGAAAATCCTCATGAGACCTCACTCGTCCACCTGCGAGACTAAGGGGTTTAAAGGGCTTGTTGCAGACGCTAAATGCAACCATGATTCCTGCAACAGTGAGTTAGGATTTTCTTTTCTTATTTTCTATTTCTTTTAGTTAGTTTAGTTATTTTACTTGAGGACAAGCAAAATCTTGGTGCTGGGGTATTTGTTCATGCCAAAAATGTGCCATTTTTAAGGTACTTTTACACCTGTTTTATGTTCGTTATAATTGTATTTTTAAGGTTTTTATTTGATTTTTTTTTGTAGGTTTTGAATAAAATGAAAATAATTTCGGCAAAAATGCAAAAAATAATGAAATATCAAAAAATGAAGAATTGGGCCAAATAGACCCGACCCAATTCCCTAGGCCCGTTTCCTTTCAACCCAAAGAAAAGAGAGAAACAAAAAAGAAAATAAAACCAGAAAAATTCCCAGCCCATGTGCCTGGCACGTGACCCATAATCCCCAGCTCAGGCATGTGTAGCTCGCGTGACCATCAACTCCTTCGACCCTACATGTGCCTCACGTGAGCACAGCCCCCCCTTATTTCTCCTTTCGCCCTCTTTCTCCTCCTCTCGGCTCTAACCCCAAGCCCAGAAAACCGATACACCCCCCTCCCCATTTTCAATCTCCATCATCTCTCCTCCATCTTCGACATCCTCATCTACCACCACATGCCCCACCATTAACGCTCCTTGAACTGCCCGCACATCGCCAGCTGTCCCTCATCTTCACCATCCACGCAAGCTGCAAGATCGAAGGATAGAAATTGATGAAGCTCGGGTATAAAATGGAGGAAGTGGCGATTGAAGGAGGTAATTTTTTAGGTAATTTTAGGGTTCTAGGTTAGGTCTAATTTCAACTTTAGGTTTAGTTTTAGTTTTAATTTTGTTTCCATTCCAGTTATTCAAATTTTAGGGTAAATTTCGGTTTTAGATTTTCGATTTTAGATTAGTTTTTAGCCCTTAATTTCATGTAATTAGGCTTAAAATTGTTGATTTCGAATTGTCATTCACAAACTTTAGTTATAATTGTCACAATTTCGGGCTAAGTTTTGAGTAATCTCAAGTTTTCCCCTTCCGTGTTTCATCTCGACGCACGGCTCTGGTGGTGCTACCGAGATTGAGCCAGTTTGGAAGTTCACGTATGGTTGTTTTCGATTGAGGTTTTGAAGTGCCTGCCTCTGTTTTAGGTTTTGGTTCATTGCTCTGTTCCTTTGCCTGTGAATCCCTCTCCCCTATTGTCGATATTTGCCTTGACTGATATGTTTGCTCTAGTTCTGTTAATCTGGCTGGACGTTGCTCAAATTCGATTATGTTGGTTTAGTCGAGTTAGCATGGCAAATTTTGGTAAATTGCATCTGTCTGAGCTTTTCATTTGTGCTTTTGAGGTGATGCTGCTTGAGTGAGATTTTTAGTTAAGTTTTGAAATTTTAGTTGATTTAGTATTTTGGTTGAATTAGTTGATTTAGTAGTTTAGGTGATTTAGTTGATTTTAGTAGTTTGGTCGATTTAGTTCGAATGGTCTTGTTGATTATTTAGGTTTAGATGGTTTTGATTGTTCGAATGATTTGGTTTGGTGTGGTTGGTTGAACGCGTTTAGTAGCTTGGTCGATTACTTAGGTTTCATGATGGTTATTTCTTCAAAATTACTGGCTTAGTTCTACTCGTTGAGGTCCTATTAATCGCTTAGTTGAAATTTTCTAAGTCAAGTATTTCCTGAGGTTTAGGTAATGTTAGTTTCAGAAATTTCAATGTCCTAAATCTTTTCCATCGTCCCTGTGAAGACGACCCTTAAGTACTACAGCGAGAGCTGTACGCTTGCGGCCTTTTTAGTTTAAGACTTAAAATTTCCCAATAAAGACCTCTAATTCAATGAGCCAACTATTGGCCCTAGACCCAGATCCACGGTGCAAATGATAACAAGGCAGTGTTCCATCCAAGCACATTGCGAAAGCAAATAATCACAATGGAAGTTAAAGTGATTGGTAACAAATAACGTGATTGGTGAAGTGTTTTCACTGATCAAGGCTTAGCTTTTGGGCGGTTAAATACTGTTTATTACTCGAGAAAAACATTAACCTACTCCGCCCTTGTTTCTTTAATCTTGTTTCTGCTATAGGAAGTTGATTTCTGCTTGTGTAAATTGGTTAAGTTCTGTTTAGTTTTCTGGTTAATCTTTAATATTCAAACACTGTTTAGTTTTCTGTATTGGGTGTTCTATTTTGTTCTGCAACATTTATTGGTTAAGTTCTATACCTGCATGTTCTGATGATCATAATGCATTCTGTTTTGCTTTTATTTGTGAAATGTTTGATTTAAAGGATATTCTGGGACAATGGTTATGTGTTCTCTGTTAAGATTTGTACGTCTTGACATATTTTCCGCTCCTATTGCATAAACCTAGCAAAGGAGTCATCTAGGTCTCAATTAAACATAATAGTTGCCACCCTATATTTGTCCGAATGTTTGTGTGTGTTTTTAGATTATAAGGTTTATAGTCATATTTCTCAAGTTGTGCTTTCTTCTCTAGTTCCTCTCTACTTTTAAGGTTCCTTATTTACCTATGCGAACATGTAATGATATGGTATGTTGTGTTTAAATCCCATATAGTACACATGTTTCTTGATGGCCTTATAATTGAATAAGCTCCCCTAAGTTTATGTACTAAGCATGATGCTCTAGAATATTATTATTATTATTTTGTCCCTATTGGATTGAAGTTAAATTAAGTGATTGTCAAATTTTATTTAATATTTAGACGATTATGTTATATGAGAGCAAGATGGGTAAAAGCAAAATTTTCCTCTTCTTCCCATACTAGCTGTGTTCTTATTGGTAAATTGAATCAAATTTTGATAATACTAAAAAGGAGTGGATAAACATTGAAGATCACTTAGGTGAAGACTATGAAAATGGAGTAGAAAGTTTCTTAGACTATGCATTTACTAGGTTAGGAACAGAGACCATTCGATGCCCATGTGTCAAATGTGTAAACATTGAGTTTGGGACGCGTGAAGAGGTTTAAGGGCACTTATTAGCTTATGGAATGGTCAAAAGGTATACGTTTTGGTATCATCATGGGGAGAGGTTTAGTGAGCCTCGTGTTGAGATGGATGATGAGAATGATGTAGATGAACGTGATGAAATGCATGGAATTTGAGGGATTTATATCATGAGTTTAATGATGTAGATTCCTTAAGCCTTGACTATCAAGAAGAGGAGCCAAATGATAAGGCCAAGACATTTTATAGGTTGTTGAAAGATTCGCAGGATCCTATTTATAAGGATGTAAAACCTCAAAAATGACTGCATTGGTAAAACTTCTTCACATTAAGACTCTTGGTCGGTGGAGTAATAAGTCTTTCACTATGCTCTTACAATTCTTAAAAGATGAGTTGTTACCAAATAGATCAAATTTGCCAGACTCCTATTATGAAGCAAAAAAGATTATGAATGATCTTGGCCTTTATTATAAGAAAATTGATGCATGTGTGAATGATTGTATGCTCTACTGGAAGGAGGATGAAGAGTTAGACAAATGTAAGGTGTGTGGTGCATCTAGATAGAACATTAATAGGCATAATGGGGGGGGATAAGTATAGGTGTAATGGTAAAAAGTTACCTGAAAAGATATTGCGATCCTTTCCACTAAAGCCAAGATTGCAGAGGTTATACATGCCCTCTAAGACGGCATCTTTAATGAGATGACATGATGAAAGAAAGAATGATGATACAACGAGGCATCCAACTGATTTTCCTACATGGAAATCATTTGATGAAATGCATCAATGGTTTACTTCTGATCCATGCAATGTTAGACTTGGCCTTGCTAGTGATGGTTTTCAACCTTTTGTTAATTCAAAAACCTCAAACATGCCTCCGGAATTGTGCATAAAACAATCTAATCTAATTCTTTCAATGCTTATACCTAGCCCTGGTAGTCTTGGAGATGCAATTGACATATAATTGCAACCTTTAATAGAAGAGATGAAGGAGTAATGGGAAATCGGTGTTGAGACATTTGATGCATCAACTCGATGTCATTTCTAACTTCATGCAACTTTACTTTAGACAATTAACGATTTTCCTCCTTACGGGATGTTGTTTGGATGGAGTACTAATGGAAAATTGGAATGTCCTTGTTGCATGAAGGAGACCATTCTATGAGGTTATCTAATGGTGGTAAGCAATGCTATATGGGCCATCGACGTTATCTGCCATCAAACTATAAATTTCGAAAACAGAAAAATTCTTTGATGGAACAATTGAACGTGGTGTACCTCCACAACCTTCTTCAATTTATGATATTCTTCATCAAGTGCAAGACCTTGAGAGTGTATGCTTGACAAAGGTTCCACATAAGAAACCTAAAATATCCTATGATAAGAGGGGGAACAATTGGAATAAGAAAAGTATCTTCTTTCAACTTCCTTACTAGAGTACCCTTTTATTATGCTATAATTTGGATGTTATGCCCATTGAAAAAAATATATGTGATAATATTCTTGGAATAATCATGAACATCAAAGGTAAGACTAAGGATACTATCAAGATGCGTCTCGATTTAGAAAGGATGGGATTAAGATGTAGTTTGCATTTGCTGAGAGATGGTGATAAGTTCAAGATGCCTTCTACACCATACACTTTATCCCTTCCTAAAAAGCACAAGTTTTGCCAATTCTTGAAAGAATTCAAAGTTCCAAATGGATTTTCTTCCAATATGGCTTATTGTGTGAATATGAAGGAAGCAAAAATCTCTGGTCTCAAAAGTCATAATTCCCATGTTATACTCTAACATCTCTTACCACTAGCATTGCATGTCCTTCTTACTCCATTAGTAAGGGAGGCAATCATTCAGTTGTCAATGTTCTTTGATATACTGGATGCTAAAGAGCTTAGGATGAAGGACTTATAGCAAATTGAGGCACAAATCCCCATTACTTTATGTAAGCTAGAAAAGCAATTTCCTCCTGCTTTTTCTAATGTTATGGTGCATTGGCCTATATACCTTGCTCATAAAGCTAAAATTGTCAGGCCACTCCAATTTAGACATATGTATACAATCGAGCAGACCATGTATACATATAAATCCTACATTCGCAATAGGGCTCAACCATAGGGCTCAATTGTAGAGGGCTATTTAGCTCATGAGTGTATGACACTTTGTTTAAGGTATCTTCAAATATATAGAGATGAAGTTTAGTCATCTTCATCGTAACTATGAAAATCAGAATGAGCATGATGGTGGCTTATCAATCTTTAATCATCCTGGCTGGGGATTAGGAGCTCAAATAGTGTGTACCAATATTGAGAAGCACGAGTTAGATGAAGCTCACATTTATATTCTAAAGAATTGTGATAAAGTCCAACCTTCTCTAGAGTAAGTCTTATCTTCACACTATTATTCCTCCTTTTCCGAGATCTTGGTGTACCTAAATAATTTCCAACTTAAGTAGCTCTCATGTTTTGTTTAGAAAATTCTCTACAAGCCAATTATCAATGCATTCTCTGTCTGAGGAGGAATGGTGTAGACACTTTAGGGAATGCTTCAAGTGTGAAGTAAGTACCCAACATTAACTTAGAAATTTTCTTGTATACATGTAAATTAATTTATATATTATCAATATATTGGAAGTAATTTTTTAAATAGGTGGCAGCATTATATGAGCATGAGAAGACCAAGAAAATAGAAGATTTCCTATCATTGGCATGTGCCCTAACACAATATGTCACATCTTATAGTGGTTATATTGTCAATGGCTATGAGTTCCATGTTAAACAATGGGAAAAGAATTTAATAACCCAAACAGTGGAGTGGTAGTGATCAGAAATACTAGGCAGGGATATGAAAATATAGACTTTTATGGGGTCTTGACTGATATACTTGAGCTACAATATCTTGACGGAAAGCGAGTGGTGATGTTTTGTTGTAAACAATTTGACGTATATGATAGGTTAAGAGGAATCAAAATGGATGAATATGGCTTTGTGAGTGTTAATTGAATAGGCAATTGAAATCTCATGTGCCACTTATCTTGGCTAGCCAAGCAAGTCAGGCCTTCTATGCAATTAATCATGTAAACAAAGGTTGGCATGTGGTCCTCAAGTCCCTACCACAGTACTCTAGAGAAATGTTAGCATCAAATCATCCTAATCTGAATAGTGCTGGTTGTGAAAGTGGCACATGACAACGTGGTGAACAAGGGTCTAGAAAGAGTCAAAAAGGAAAATGTTTACTTTATTCTTATGGAAATTTGATGTATTCTTTTTATTAATAACATTCATGATGCATAATTACCGTTTTGAGGTTTAAATTTACTATTTATCAATAGCATGGACATTTATTTTTTACATATCAAAAATGTGATGTGAAATCTGCATTTTTATTCAGGGTCAGATCATTTCCTCAACTCTTGCTAACCAAGCAGGTCAGGTCAGTTTCTTCCCTCTACCCATTCTCACACTCTCAAGGTGCAACTACGTAAGAAAAGTTTCTATTTCACTTTTTGTTTCAAGCACCTAGTGATAGTAAATTTGACTGTAGTCTTGTTTTGAGTTAACTTAGTTGTAAACCTATTTCTCTACATCATTTGTTGCTAATCTATCGCAATCATGTTGTGATGATATTTTAGTTCTTAAATTATGAACTGTGAGTTTTGTCTAACTATTTTTTGAAGTGCAAGTAAACTTGCTTTTGATGTTACAGGAAAATAAAGAATTCCATGAGATCGCGTAATAAGCCAAGCATGCCAAGCTCTGATAAACCAACATTCCTACGGCCTCATATGCTAGCTAGAGGTCGTGGTAAGAATTTAAATGAATTATACACCTCCAAATGTAAGTTTTCAGATTCTATTCAAAGGGTTAATAATTCTAGAGGCCATTTTGGGATATCTATTGGCATAAACAAATCTGGTTGTTCATTTGTGCTGCACTGTTCAATTAGAGCTAGTTTAAGTGCTAGAGATCCCATCAATCCACTGGTGACTGCCCATCAACTCTATGCTCATTGTAGTGCTTCTAATCATGATGATGAGGATATTAACAATAAGGATATTAATGGTGAGGATGATGCTATACCATCATCAGAGGATAAGGATTTGGATTTACATAACCCTTGATATACTAATGTTCCTAGCCGTGAAATAGAGGAACATACTGGTGAGACACATACACCTTAAATTGGGGAAGAAATGAACATCAATGCTAATGAGACCGAGACACTTCAAATAGAGAAAGAAAGGAATAGCAATGGTCAGTCTATTCTTTAATAGTTCTGTTTTATATAGAATAAATAATATTATCCACTGATCAATGTTTTTTTATAGTAAACCTTTCGATAGGAAAAGATGATTCTAAGAAGAGAAAGAAAGGTGAAAAAATTGGAAAAACACGAGGTAGAAATAAGTGCAAAGAGATTGTAAAGCTTAAACCTGGAGAGAAACTACCCCTACAATTTAACAATAATTGCGCCGTTAGAGTTAATGAAGGAGCCTTTGTTAGACACTTTAGAATTATAGTTCGCGACACAAACATGTGCCCTCTAACAATGCACAAATGGAAGGATATTGGAGACAAAGAATTGGAACACATGTGGAGAGCTGTAATGGTACCATCGTCAATTCTTAAAGAGTTCTATATATCATCTAATACAATATTGAGTTCTAATGACATTACTTTGTACCACTTTAGGATGTTTTCTCGAATGATGACATGAAATCATACCGTGAACATGTTCTTCTGCATGTGTATGATTTGTGAACTAATTGGAGGTCCGATTTGAAGAGATACAGCATCACAAAATCGAAAAGGTTTTTACAGCAAGCTTTAGATCATATGCCTAGTGGACTCCAAAAGGAGGAATGGCACTGGTTGATTGCAGAGATCTATTTAAAAGATCCACACAAGGTTTCAAAGTTATATGCTTTTTTCTCTAGTTCCTAGCGACTACTTGTTTTCTAATTGATAACTATTTTGGCTAACATCTTTCTATTACTTTGAAAATTTTAAGATTTAGAAAGCAAGTGCCCAAAATTCTACTAATAGAGCTAACTATAAGAAAGAGAGGCTCCATAGAACAGGAAGTAAGCCGTATCGACAGGTTGCATGGGAATTGGTAATAAAACTATGGAACTCATTTAAAATTTGCCCTGGTTTTATGTGAGGAAAATATTTTGATTACTTGCTTGGAATTGCATGGGGTGCAAGTAGCAGAAATGAGTCATCCTTTCTTCAAATGTTCCGTGAAACCCATAAAAGGGCGATGATCTTGTAACTCTAAAGATTGCTCAGAAATATGTATGTATCATCTTGTTTTGTAACTTTTTTTAGCAATTGCATAGATTAATGTTGCCAGTCTATATATTTTAGGATGAAATTCGAGAAATGATGGAAAAAGAGCCCTCTCTTTTGTGCATGGAGGTAGACTTTATAAGTTTACATAAATGAATCTCAATAACAGCCTAATTGATGTCTTTATCTAATGCATGACATTTCCCTTTCGATGTGTAGGTTGCTCAAAAGTTTTCAAATTAAAATCTCGAGATTCAGCAGTTGGCTATGGAGGAGGAGTGAAGGCAAAAGATATAAGAGGACCATCACATACTAGAGTTGAGCTAGAAGTGGAACTCAATGCTACTAGGAAAAAAAAAATGAAGTTCTTGTTGATCGAGTAACCACAGTCGAAACAGAAAATGAAAATCTTTAGAATCATGTGTATTCTGTTGAAGCCGAAATGGGAAAGTTCAAGGATTGGGTTTCCAAGCAGTTAAACATTACTATTCCACCTTGCTCTAATATTGAAAATGGGAATCTAGGTTAGAAACCCAATGTAAATGAACTCAAATTCCTTGCAGGTGTCTTGAATTCTGGGGTTTTGATTATTTACTTGATCGCCCTATTTCTGCAGCTTTCTTCTTTTTGTCTTGATTGTGGGTTTTCTTTGGCATTTTGATATTTGTTGGTGGTTGTTTGGATTCTTTCTGCTATTTTCAGTGCAGTAATTCTCTCTTTGTTCTTCAATATGATTACTTCATTTCGCGCAAAAGCCAATTGACTTGATTTTTGCTTGGATAATATCTTCCATCTTTCTTGAGGAGGTCACTAGAGAAATTGACACAAGATATGGGTTTGGTTTGAATAAAAATGGATCTATTAAGTAATTTTGTTAATCAATTTTTAGGAATGAAGTGATAGGTTAGAATCTTTTTACAGCCGTGTTGACCTGCAAGCATCCTCTATATTTCTATTTTCCTTTTAATTTCACCTGTGTTACTTACGCTAATTGTTTATGCAATTAACTGACTTGCGACTTCCTCAATCATCGAACACTTCAGCTGTAAAACATTTGATCCCTGGGCAGCACATCTAAAGCTAGTCTTTTGCTGTCTTTCTCATACTTAAGGTGTGCATATATCATATCCCTCTTTGTTGTTCCATATGTGCTTATTAATTTTATCATGGGCTATCTGCTACTGTTGTATTCATCTTAGTCTTGTTATATTTAGCTTTGATTTGGTCTCACTAGGTTGTTGGTTTTGATTTGGTCTCATTAGGTTGTTAGCTTTGTGATTATGTGTAAATAATTTGAAATCGCAATAGTAACAGCAATTATTGTGCGTATAATTTTATAGAATGTGAATAACAGAAAGTCTCGGATAGATAAAAATTTTTGTGGCTGAATTCATATGAGTATTAGATTTAGGGAAAACAAAGACATGGCAATGGGGATTGATGACAGGACAAATATATCACAACTTTGCAGGGCTTTATTGATAAGAATGCTCTTTTCTTTTAGCCCCAACTCCCCACCCATTTAAACGTGTCTGGTAAAGTATTTATAGTGTCGTGAATTCCTATCCCTCGTTATACAGCTTTTGAACCCCTCCCTCCACCCCCCAAGTAAAGGGAGTAAATTCCCAAAACTGAGTCAGTACTATATGTTCTGAGCGCTTCTCTGTGAGAAAGAGCATTGTAATAGCGGCAAGTTGTAGTTAAGTGACACAATTGATTGTACAATACGGGATCGATGCTCTATTGAATCTGTGCATCTTTGTTCTAGTGCATGCTGCATGTTCGTTTCTAGTAATTGCCACTTCTCCCCCTCCCTAGTAGTTAGCTTTTGAAGGGCTACTAGTTTTTGTGAATAAGATTGTATATGTCCTGTTCAATTAAAGCTGATTCTGTGTTTAGCCTGCCTATTTTTCTAGTGATTTGCTGCATATTTAATTTGTTACTACCGCCTTTGTGCTCAGATAAGATGGGTTGTTCTAATTATCTTGGGAGATATTTAAGAAAAATGTTGGTCATTTGGAGCTGATCATGAGGATCTTTAATGGGCAAGCAATTTTTTCTACCTGATTGTCTTTTGGGATAACCAAAAACTATTTAAGGGTATAAGTTAGGTCATTTAAAGACTTATGCAATAAGCTAATGGTCCTTCTCTTTGACTTTCAATTTGTTATTGCTATGCTGCTTGATTTACTTAGGGGAGAACAAATTGTGTATCTAGATCATTGTCTTTGTTTGGGTCACCTTCCTTTGTACTCGGCTGCATTTGATTGGTTTGGGTTGTATTATGAATATATGACTTGATTAGCTCTAAGTGATTTGACCACACGCATTTGACTATGTGCATTTGTTATATTTACAAGGTTGAGTTTTTACTCTGAAGGTTCATAAATAGCTGCTAGCTTTCACTTGAATGCTGCCTCAGCTTTCATGTTGCCTTAATTTTTTGGAATTTGTTGGACCCCCTTTGCTACCATGGTAGTTGAAAATGATGCACTTGTTCTAGCTATTGTTTGATTCAATTAGCAGTGGTTTGCAACTGCCGCTAGTGCACTTGCTGTAGTATGCTGCTACTATCGCAGTCTGTGTACTAGCGTTGCAGTCTACTACTATTGTTGTGGTCATTTAGGTAGTAAGTGATGCTTGTTCGGGTCACATGAGTCTTTCGTAGATTCTTAAAGAAGTGAGATATATATGTAAATTTGATTTTCTTTGTCTCCATGATCTAAAGTTTTGACACTTGATCTCTACTTTTGTAGATGCTTGAAGATGAGGAACGCTTGTTCAAGTTCTAACACTTCCCTAGTTCTCATTGGTAGTTGATGAAGATGTTGGATCACTAGCCAAGCATTTATTTCCTCTCTTTTTTTTAACATTATCTGTATTCAGATATCAACTATGAGAATAACTTTCTAGTGTCCATGATTATTTTCTAAAATAGGAGTTTTCATGATGCTTTTAGTATTTGGTTATTTTTTGTAGCGTAAATTCGCCGATTATTGGTATTCAATGCAATAAATATATGTATAAATTCAAGTTTGTGGTTAATATTATTTCATTGATTTATTTAATCAATTGTCAATTATATTGATGTAAATTAAATTGTATAAATTATACTTGCATGGTCAATAACATTATTGATGATGATAAAATATTGATCGTTAATATTTTGGTTAATTATACTTTTTAACAATGAATATCATTGGTCGTTAAGCTTTACATGAGAAACAACAATAAGCCAAATCCATCGTTAATGATCACGAATTTAACTTTTTATATTTATAGTTATTTAATTTACAATGATTAATTTGGTGGTTAATCATATATCGTTCATCATTATTTAGTCAACTAATAACGATAAAATCTTGTTTCTCATTACTTTCAACAACGATGAAATTTTTAAGTCATCATTGAAACTATTAATGACGGGATCAATAATGACGAACAACGACCGACATTTTGTTTGTCGTTAAATATTTTAACGATGAAAAATTGTATTTTTAACAACTAATTGATTCGTCAATAGAAATCTCTTTTCAGGTAATGGTATAGACATATCCATGTTGGAAGTGTCCAAGTGCAAATTACTCTTTTACAGTATTATAGCAAAGACATTGATCTTTATGCTTTTCTATGTGATATCTGGCATACCAAATTTAGTAATAATCAAATCATCACAGGGACTAAAACCAATTTATGTAATGGATCCGTAGGATTCAATTGCCAATCTGGATATTATGTAAACTTAAAAGATGAATTTGCCAAAACTCCCTATCCCTTAAGATAAAAGCAGTTGGGATGGACACGAAAAGAGGATATCCACTAAGAATATTTTGAACAATAATATACAAATCAGATAATACTATAGATCCAAAGACTAAGGTGGCAATGATAAAGACAAAAAATTTTGAAAGTCCTAATCCAATGCAAAAAATTCAAAGGATAAAGTCCAACCCGTAGGAGATAAAAATCAATAGATCTTAGATAGCTAGCTTTGATAATTCCCTAAAAATTAGTAAGAAAAATGTGATAAAAATTAATGAGAATGGTAAAATTACCATTAAACCCTAGTTATTAAGAAGCATGAGTGTAAGATCAGAATGGGAAGAAGGGCCTTCATCAGTTAAAGAAGAGCATGAAGAAGACGATATAAGTATGACTAGTGAAATGAGTAGAACGAGTTTTGAACTCGCAAGATATAGTGTAGACCAAAGTATGAGTCTAGATAGAAAATCCTTTGGATACAAAATAAGAATTGTTAGTGAGCCAATATATGAAGATAAATTAGTCAAAAATATAACTAAGGAGATATGCTATGAAGCCAACAACATAAATCCCAGTAGCATCTATATTCCAATAAAGGTATATTTGGAGGGATATAATAAATATGAATTGTGTGCCTATATAGACAGCGGTTGTTCCGTATGCTTTAGAAAAATGCCGTTATTTCTAGAATTTATGTGAAAAAAATTCAAGAATCCCTTGTAATTAAAGATAGCTGATAATAGTGTTATGAGCCATAGTGAAGCCATAGAAGGGTTATCCATAGAAGTACAAGGAGTCCAATGCATTAGACTAATTCTATAGGCTATTAATCAACCCTCTCATGATATAATTATCAGAAATAATTTTCAAAGGCTACATTCTCCATGCACACAGACCATAAACCAAATAGTATTTATAATTAATGGTCACTCAATTTCTATTGAAAAATTAAGTAAGACTTAAACTTATCAAAAGATTGAGTTCACATGCAGCGAACGTGGTGAGAAGGTAATGCCTGCACAATGTGAGATGACACTAATAATCTCACTACCTGAGTTTATCTATTAAAGAGTATATTGCTAAACAGCAAGAGCTATTATGCAAAGAGCTATACTCTAATAATCCTCTAAAATTTTAGGATAAAGATAAGACATTTGCAAAGATTACCTTGCTAAATCCCATCAATATTATTAGAGCCAAACAAATGGTGTACACACACTACGATATCTAAGAATTTGATGAACAAATCAAAGAACTTCTAGATAAAAGATTAATTAGAAATAGCAAGAGTTCTTACACCAATCTCACTTTTATGGTAAGAAATCATGCTGAAGATAGAATTTAAGAAGGCTCTTGGTTCTCAAAAACATATTGCCAAAGCGGATACTGGTACATAAAAATGGATGAGGAAAACATTCTTTTAAAGCATTTAATGTCCCTCAATGTAATAGCCCAACCCTAAAATTATTTAATTATATTTATTTATTTAATTACCTCATGTTCATAATTTTGTTTTCTCATATTCTTTTATTTCATTTATTCACCCCGATGGAAAATTTTTATTTGGGCCCTCACTTGGCAATTCAGATTTTAACTGTTTATTTAATTGATTAACAAAAACTTTGGAAGAATTGATAATAGGCCATAATAAGTTTAATCTAAGTAATTTATTTTGTTTTCCGTAACATTTCAAAGATTTAATTTTGAGTTTTGTAAAAACGTTATTGTTACAAAGCGTTTTATTCCTGAATCCAATTTTTTTAGCCCAAGTTAAAGCCCATCATGTTTACTTCTTAACCTAACTAATTACCATGATTAAGCTTAACTATAGTTATTTGAATAGTCATTCTCTAGTTAAAAACTCAGCAAAGATAGTTGATTAGTCAAAAAAAACACAACTCAATCCACAACCCACATTTTCTCTCTCCTCACGGCAGCCAGCACAGTAGCAGCTCCTGGGTGTTTTCGACTAGCTTTTCAATCAGCCCTGGTGGTTTTCGAGCCCCTCCCTAACATCCTAGTACCTCAAGCTACCATCCTCCATCATCAAAACCAGTACACAACACCTCTATCTCTACTTACCTTCAATCAAAGTGAGTAATCTTAAAAGTTGATCTTGTTGGTTTTGCTTTTTATTTTAGTTTTGATTCTTGTTTTGATATTTGTGATCTTTCATCATGACGTTTTGATAAGAAACCAGAGTTATTTTGATGTTGATCATGGTGGAGTTAAGGTTGGATCATGCTAGGCTCAGGGTTAATTCTTAATCATGCAAGTTTGATGTTAAAGTGTTGGATTTTGATTGTTTTATCTTCGATTTGGTCATCTTCTAACTTATTGGTGTTTTTGATGATGTTTTTGGTGATTTTAAATGAGTTGGAGTGAGTCTAAGTTGGCCATAAACTAAGGTTTTGGAAAGTAAAGTATGGTTCGGATTAAACTAGCTTTAAGCTTGGTTTATGTGTGTATTAGACTGAAAAATGATCTTTGTTGGATATGATTATGAAGTGAATTTTGAGTGTGGTGATTTTGTATGATGTTAAGATGGACCAAAACTTGTTTACATGCTTTTAAGGAATGGGTTAAGTTGAGAATTTGTGTAAAAAAGAGAGGAAAAAGCCAAAACAGTCAGGGCTGAAAATTTCAAAAAAACAGGATAGAGTCCACGATTAAACTGGTAATGATCAACCCATTGGAAAATTATGATTTTTAGTGGCTAGATAGTTCAATGTGTCAAATGCCTTATGAATTGCCTTAATCTGAGGCCTGTGGAAAACGTTATGGTCATTTTACCAATACTACGCAAAATGGACCAAAACTTACATGCTTGTGTTCTAGCCTCATTTTGGGAATTTTATTGTGGGAATCAAGCTTGGTGTTCTAAATGAAGATTTTTGCGATTTGCTAAGCTTTCTATATTAGGGTTTTGAGTCTCAATCAGAGGTCGGATGATTAAGTTATGAGTCATTCTTTCTAAGCTTCTGTTATGCTTTTACTTTTCTTTTACTAGATTATTAGCTATGAAATAAATATTTTTGCTAACCGTATGTTCCTACAACAACAATTTTGTACAAAATCGGGGCATAATCTATCATTTCTTCCACTTTTGTGCATAATATTATTCAGTGAGCTTACATTTAAAAATTTCAGGTGCGTTCATTGCCTGTATCTTTAGAAATCAGCACATATTTATCAAAATTATAATATTTTGGTAAGTACATCAATCAATCAGTTTAATCAGTGATTTATCATATAAATAGTGACCCCATTAGTTATCAATTACAGAGTATAGCCCTTCCATTACCCGCGCGACTTCAGGCCAGGTCCCGATTGGCTTGCAGGTGTATACCTATTTTCAGATCGTAACAGTTACTAGGATTTCACTATCAGATAATAATTAACAATGCAGTTTCATATTTATCTCATTCCCTGTGTTTAATTAAAAATGAATTATAATGCGGGCCCAACCAGTTTTTTTTTCCATAGATGTTTAACAATATAGGAATGTATGTACTGAGTTTCAGCTCACAGTTTGAAATGTTTTCATGTTTTATTTTAGGAAAATGTTCAGTGAATCGTCCTCAGGCGGACAGGACTGCTGAAGATGATAAGTGGGTTAGGAAGTCTATATGAAATAGTGATGTATTATCATTGAGATGTTATAACACCGTATTATGATATATTTTGGTATGAGACTGTATATTTCATCAAAATTCTATATTTTGGTGTAATCCTTGAGATGTTTGAGTGGTTTTGATGTTAGAACAATTTCTATATTTATCTAAATGATCTGATAGGTTGTGATGGTGTAAATGCCTTTGATAGTAAACAATGGTTATTATGGATAAGTTCATCATGTACAAGCAAAGCCTTGTCCTTGTTAAACGGCGGTAATGCCTAATTATTTAGGTTATCATTTCTAATTGGGAAAACTAATGGAAGAAATGCAAACAGTGATTTGCTTACATTTGGGGCGTTACAGATTTGGTATCAGAGCCAGGTTGAGATTTTCTTTGTGGAATGTGGAGTTCAGAAATAAGAGGGTGAGAATGGTTGGTAATGAGGGCCATGGTATACTGTTAGAGTGATATCAGAAGTGTAGTAACGATAATAGAAATGTTGGTTGCTTATATTTGCATATTCCTTAATTATGGTTATGTATGCCTCTTATATATGTCTTTCTTTTGTTAGATGGACTCTTATGGTGTTAACTTGATGCCGGGTGCATCTATGACTGCTCACATCACGCTGCTGCATGCTATTATAGAGGCTCATGCATAGGACCCTTTTTCTGAGTTTCATAGTATTATTAAGGTCCGTGCACATAGATTGCTCTGATTCTTACCTGTAGTTCATCTGTGGGTGGAGTTTAGGCTCCGTTATCATTATTATATGGTAACAGGGAACCCAAGTTGGGATGGGCCAAGGTTTTAGGCCCATGGGGCTTGGACCACTATCGATACAAAGTTGTTATTGAGGGAAGCGTTAGCGCAGAGGGAGATTACCATGGAGACTATAGCATGTCTTCCCGTTACATTAGACATATCCCCTACCTGCACCCCTAGGACCAGCATAGGGACCACCCTCCCTACCCACACAAGGTACCCCACTAATGCCTGACAATCCTGGGGAGGCTCATGTGGTGATAGACCTCCCTGATACACCAGAGACAGTGGTGGTTAGTTCTGAGGACGAAGGCCATTAGGAGGAGGATGATCCCGAGGAGGATCAGGACATCAATGAGGCGATGGTAAAGCAACAGTGGGATCAGGAGATTGACGAGATAGTAATGGAGCAATAGGGTGAGCAGGAGGTTGGTGATGCCGAGTCAGAGGCATCGACTAGCAGCTTCGATTCAGGCAAAGAGCCTGATGATGAGTCCGACTCGGATTACAATCCATCTAGGGATCGTTAGGTGGTTCTAGGGGTTGCTGTTAGTAGTTTTCTTTTTGCGCCCTATTTGTTTATAGTCTGGTCGGCTTGGATAGATGTATTTTATGTAGGATATGACATTGTATATAATCAGTTAGATCCTCTCCGACCGTGATGACATGGTCCGCATCCCTTTTTGGTCATGTGACGGACCTCGTGTCTTAGGCTAGTTAGCATTTGGGGTTAAGGTAGGAGTCAAAATTTACTTTGCTTAGTCAGTTAGATGTAATATGTTTTGCTGATCATGTGTATAAACAGGCAGTTATATATGTAAATAAGCAGTTATGAAATGATATAATAAAACTTTGGGTTTGTCTTCAATAGTCTTTAAGTTATATTAAATGTATTTATTGGGCATGCTTATCTTATATGCTTGGGTATTCTAATGATTGAATTGTTTCATTAACGTATGATCAGAATATCCGAATCAGTGCACAATAATGCAGAGATTCATATAGAGGAAGTCTCGGATCATGGCCAGGGATCGGGTGATCAAGCCTTCCATCATGTGCCACCAAATTTTGGCCAAATACCACCGATTCCTTCTAAGTTAGCTAATAATATTAGGGACCCCAACTACTGGCCGGCTTTAGTAGCTGAATTGATGAAACGAATTTCCTAAGTACCTACTGAAACCCCTCCTAAAGAGGATAAATTAACGGATAGGGTAGCACAACACAACCCTAAAGTTTATGATGGAACTTATGATCCTGTAGTACTGGAGGAATGGATAAGGGGAATGAAGAAAATCTTTACAGTGGTAAAAGTGCCAGAAGAAAAGAAAGTAAATATTGGGATGTATTATTGGACCGGTGAAGCTGACATTTGGTAGAGTACTATTAAGGATAAGCTCGTAGGGCCTGAATTCACCTGGACTAAATTCCTGAGTGATTCGAGGGCAAAATTCTACCCAGTTGTGGTCCAAAAGCAAAAGGGGAAAGAGTTTATAGAGCTAAAGATGAGTGGCACCATGACTGTGATGCAATACACTAGTAAGTTCACAGAGTTATCTAGGCTTGTTCTTGAATTTGTATCATCTGAAAGGTTGAATATGAGAAGGTTTGAAGAGGGTTTGGCCTTCTATATTCGAAATCAGTAGTTGGGCAATCAATTTTGACCTCCTAAAGAGGATAAATTAACGGATAGGGTAGCACAACACAACCCTAAAGTTTATGATGGAACTTATGATCCTGTAGTATTGGAGGAATGGATAAGGGGAATGAAGAAAATCTTTACAGTGGTAAAAGTGCCACAAGAAAAGAAAGTAAATATTGGGATGTATTATTGGACCGGTGAAGCTGACATTTGGTAGAGTACTATTAAGGATAAGCTCGTAGGGCCTGAATTCACCTGGACTAAATTCCTGAGTGATTCGAGGGCAAAATTCTACCCAGTTGTAGTCCAAAAGCAAAAGGGGAAAGAGTTTATAGAGCTAAAGATGAGTGGCACCATGACTGTGATGCAATACACTAGTAAGTTCACAGAGTTATCTAGGCTTGTTCTTGAATTTGTATCATCTGAAAGGTTGAATATGAGAAGGTTTGAAGAGGGTTTGGCCTTCTATATTCGAAATCAGTTAGTTGGGCAATCAATTTTGACTTACCAAGAACTATATGCGCGAGTGGCTGAAGTGGAACGGGTAAAGACATAGTTGAGAGCACTGAATCCAATCAATCAAAAGAGAAAAGGGTTGGAACAAGGGACTTCGAGTGAGAGTGTGAACCAGAAGAAACCTACTCTTGCTCCCCCCAAGAGCCATCCTGCAGGCTCGGCAGCAGCCTATGTGAAATGCGGTAGAATAAATCACACCACCCCTGAATGCTGAGTAGGAACTAATAAGTACATGTGGTGTGGAAGTCCTGAACACCTGATCGCTGCATGCCCCTGAAGGATGAATGATGTATACAAAGGTGCAGCAAAACCCTTGGCCCCACCTCGCCAAGGGGCCTCCTGCAGCAGTAGGATGGGCATACGTGATGAGCAAAAAGGAAACTGCCACCTCTGGTACGGTAGTCACTGGAACTCTCTTTTTAAATTCAAAGTCATTTTGTGTATTATTTGATTCGGGTGCTACTCATCCATTTATATCCACCTGATCTGCCATGTAATTGAACCTGAAAGATAAGAGGACGAAAACTAATTATAGGATCAAGCTACCCAATGATTGTGTGATTGAATGCCCTATCTCTTATAAACTTGTTCCTATTACCATTGGTGGAACTACCTTCCCTGTGGATTTGATTCAATTTGATTTGTCTGATTTTGACATCATTCTGAGAATGAATTGGTTGCACACTTATGGAGCTAAGATTGACTGTGAGGATCTTAAGGTTATTTTGAAAGATAAAAAAGGGAGAGAAGTATTCTTCTATGGGTAGAGAGAGGAAAAATCATATCCCTTGACTTCTACTATGAAAGCAAGTAAGCCGTTATGTCAAGGGTGTATGAGATATTAGTGTTATACTATTGACACCCAAGCAAAGAAGAGAAAGCTAAGAATATTCCTGTAGTCTGTGAATTTGAGGATGTTTTTCCTGAAGAGTTACCAAGATTACCCCCATAGAGGAAAATTGATTTTGGAATTGAACTAATCCCTGATGCCCAACATATTTCTAAAGCCCCATATCGTATGGTCCCAATTGAGCTTAAGGAACTGAAACTTCAATTGGATGAGCTGTTGCAGAAGAGCTTTATTAGGCCAAGTGTGTCACCATGGGATGCCCCAGTGTTGTTCATAAAGAAAAAGGATGGAACTTTAAGGCTGTGTATTGACTGCAGGGAGTTAAACAAGATCACCATCAAAAATAAATATCCTTTGTCGCGAATTGATGACTTGTTTGATCAATTGCAAGGAGCAGGAGTCCTCTCTAAGATTGATTTGAGGTCAGGGTACCACCAACTTAGGATTAAACCTGATGACATCCCCAAGACTGCATTTAGAACTAGGTATAGTCATTATAAGTTTACAATGATGCCATTTGGCCTCACCAATGCTCCCGCGGTCTTTATGGATCTTATGAATAGAGCCTTCAGACCCTATCTAGACAAATTTATGGTGGTGTTCATAGATGACATTCTTATCTATTCTAAGGACAAAGATGAACATGCTGATCATTTGAGGATGGTGTTACAAACATTGAGCGAGCACCAACTTTATGGAAAATTAAAGAAGTGCGAGTTTTGGTTGGTAGAAGTGGTGTTCTTTGGACATGTAGTTGTAAAAGAAGGTATTAAAGTTGACCTCCAGAAGGTGAAGGCAATCACGGAATGGTCAAGGCCTACTAATATCACTGAGATTAGAAGCTTTCTGGATTTGGCAGGTTGCTATCGAAGGTTCGTCAAGGACTTTTCAAAAATAGCTTCACCCCTGACCAATTTATTGAAGAAAGCGAACAAGCTTGAGTTGACCAAAAAATGTAAGAAAGCTTTTCAAGAGGCAGCGACTAACTACGGTCCCAATCCTAATGCTACCAATGGAAGGTAAGGAGTATACCATTTATAGTGATGCTTCAAAGAACGGATTGGGGTGTGTTCTGATGCAGGAAGATAAAATAGTAGCTTATGCCTCTCGACAACTCAAACCGTATGAGAAAAACTATCCTACCCATGACTTGGAGCTAGCAGCTGTGGTCTTTATGCTGAAAATTTAAAGACATTACTTATATGGAGTACCATGTAAGATTTATACTAACCATCAAAGTTTAAAGTATATCTTCACCCAGAAGGAGCTTAACTTGAGGCAAAGGCGTTGGCTTGAGCTGCTTAAGGATTATGATTTGTAAATTCAATATCATCCAAGAAAAGCAAATGTTGTAGCAGATGCCCTGAGTAGGAAAGCGCAACATAGCTCAAATACTGTGATGATTATTCAGTTAAGTCTCTTGAAGGAACTTGAGGACTTGAGAGTTCAACTAGTGTCCCATGGGTAAGCACATGTTCAATTATCAGCACTTACTTTACAACCTTTCATAGTGGAGGAAATTCGAGTGAGCCAAGAAAGTGATCCTGAACTCCAAAGAATAAAGCAAAATTTAGAGAAAGGAAAGTCTCTCGGGTTTGTAGTACATGAGGATAGAACCTCGCGATTCTAGAATCGCCTATGTGTGCCTCACAATGAGGAATTAAGGAAACAGATCCTAGAGGTGGCTCACAATGCTTGCTACTTGGTGCATCCAGGAGGCACCAAGATGTACAGAGATTTAAGGCAATACTTCTCGTGGAATAATATAAAAAAGGAGGTTGCAGAATATGTGAACAAGTGTTTGACCTGCCAAAAAGTCAAAGCGAAACATCAACGCCCCATGGGTGAATTGCGACCCCTAGAAATCCCACTTGGAAGTGGGATTCGATCTTAATGGACTTTGTTATAGGCTTACCCTTTTCTACCTTGAAGAAGAATGTTAGCTTGGTTATAGTCGTTCGGCTTACTAAGTCGGCCCATTTTCTGTCAATCAAAGATACCTGGGGAGTTGGAAAACTAGCCCAGTTGTATGTTAAAGAGACAGTCTGACTACACGAAATCCCCTTAGATATAGTATCAGATAGGGATCAAAGACTCTAAGCCCGTTTTTGGAAAGCACTTCAAAAGGCCTTTGGGACCAAATTGAACTTTAGGAGCTCTTATCACCTTGAGATAGATGGGCAAACTGAAAGAGTGAATCAAATTCTAGAGGACATGTTAAGAGCTTGTGTGTTAGAGTTCCAAGGGAAGTGGGAAGATGATTTATCATTAGAGGAGCTTTTTTATAATAATAGCTACCAGTCTACCATCAGAATGGCCCCGTTTGAGGCTTTATATGGAAAAAATATGTAGAACCCCACTGTGTTGGAGCAACTTAGATGAAGCATTGATTATAGGTCCTGAAATGATCTAGGAAACCATGGAAACAGTAAGAAGGATTCGGGAGCACATTAAGGTTGCCCACAGTCATAAGAAGAGTTATACGAACATGATAAGAAGGCCTTTGGAGTTTCAAAGAGGCGATAAAGTTTTTCTAAAAGTATCACCAACTAAGGGTATCAAGAGGTTCAGGGTACGAGGTAAATTGAGTCCACGATATATTGGACCATATGAAATCATTGAAAAGTTGAATCTTGTAGCTTATCGTCTGGATTTGCCGGTAGAACTGGAACACGTGCATAACGTGTTTCACATCTCTTAACTTAGAAAGTATACCCCAAATCTAAACCATGCTATTGTATCTGAACCTATTGAAATCACTGCGAATTTAGTATATAAAGATTAACCAATCTAAATACTAGATCGCAAGATTAAACAGTTGTGCAATAAGCAGATATCTCTAGTCAAAGTGCCATGGTCAAATTATACCTCCCAAGAAGCTACTTGGGACACTGAAGAGGAAATGAAAGCCAAATATCCACAATTATTTGAGGTAATCTTGCATTACATTAAAAAATCATAAGTTTCGAGAGCAAAACTCTTTGAGGGGAGAAGACTGTAATAGCCCAACCCTAAAATTATTTAATTATGTTTATTTATTTAATTACCTCATGTTCATAATTTTGTTTTCTCAAATTCATTTATTTCATTTATTCACCCCGGTGGAAAATTTTTATTTGGGCCTTCACTTGGCAATTTGGATTTTAATTGTTTATTTAATTGATTAACGAAAACTTTGGAAGAATTGATAGTAGGCCTTAATAAGTTTAATCTAAGTAATTTATTTTATTTTCCGTAACATTTCAAAGATTTAATTTTGAGTTTCGTAAAAACGTTATCGTTACAAAGCGTTTTATTCCCGAATTCAATTTTTTTTTTGCCCAGTTTAAAGCCCATCATGTTTGCTTCTTAACCTAACTAATTACCATGATTAAGCTTAACCATGATTAGCCAAACAGTCATTCTCTAGTTAAAAATTCAGCCAGGACAGTTGATTAGTCAAAAAAAAAAAAAAAAAACACACAACTCAATCCACAACCCACATTTTCTCTTTCTTTTCTCCCTCCTCACGGCAGCCAGCACAATAGCAGCTCCTGGGTGTTTCTGACCAGTTTTTAAGCCAGCCTTGGTGATTTTCGACCACCCCAACATCCTAGTATCTCAAGCTACCATCCTCCATCATCAAAACCACTAAACAACACCTCCATCTCTGCTTATCTTCAATCAAAGTGAGTAATCTTGAAACTTAATCTTGTTGGTTTTGCTTTTTATTTTTGTTTTGATTCTTGTTTTGATATTTGTGGTCTTTGATCATGATATTTTGATAAAAAACAAGAGTTATTTTGATGTTGATCATGGTGGAGTTGAGGTTGGATCATGCTAGGGTTAGGGTTAATTCTTAATCATGCAAGCTTGATGTTAAAATGTTGGATTTTGATTATTTTATCTTTGATTGGGTCATCTTATAACTTATTGGTGTTTTTGATGACGTTTTTGGTGATTCCAAATAAGTTGGAGTGAGTCTAAGTTGGCGATAAATTAGGGTTTTAGCAAGTAAAGGATGGTTTGGATTAAACTAACTTTAAGCTTGGTTTATGTGTGTATTAGATTGAAAAATAATCTTTATTGGATATGATTAAGAAGTGAATTTCAGTGTGTGATTTTGTATTGATATTGGGATGGATCAAAGCTTATTTACATGCTTTTAAGGAATGATTTAAGTTGAGAATTTGTGTAAAAAAGAGAGAGAAAAGCCAAAACAGTGAGGGCTGGAAATTTCAGGAAAATAAGACAGAGTTTATGATTAAACTGGCAATGATCAGCCCATTGGCAAATCATGATTTTTGGTGGGTGTATAGTTTAGTGTGTTAGCTTTCAAATGCCTTTTGAATCACCTTAATCCGATATCTGTGAAAAAAGTTATGGTTGTTTTACCAAAATTGCACAGAATGGACCAAAACTGACATGCTTGTGTTCTAGCCTCATTTGGGGAATTTTATTGTGGGAATCAAGCTGGTGTTCTAAATAAAAGATTTTTAGGATTTCCTAAGCTTTCTATATTGGGGTTTTGAACCTCAATCAGAGGCCAGATGATTAGATTATTAGTAATTCTTTCTAAACCTCTGTTATGCTTTTACTTTTCTTTTACTAAATTATTAGCTATGAAATAAATATATTTGCTAACCGTATATTCCTAGAACGACAATTTCATATAGAATCAGGGCCTAATCTATCATTCCTTCCACTTTTGTGCATAATATTATTCAGTGAACTTACATGTAAAAATTCTACGTATGTTCATTGTCTGTATCTTTAGAAATCAGCACATATTTATTAAAATTATAATGTTTTGGTAAGTGCATCAATGAATCAATTTAATTAGTGATTTATCACATAAATAATGACCCCATCAGTTATCAGTTACTGGGCATAGCCCTTCAATAACTCACGCAACTTCAGGCCAGGTTCCAATCGGCTTGGCAGGTATACACCTATCTTCAGATCGTAACAGTTACCATTGGCTCACTATCAGATAATAATTGACAACGCAGTTTTATATTTATCTCATTCCCTATGTTTAATTAAAAATGAATTGCAATATGCGCCAACCAGTTTTTTTTTCCATGGATGTTTAACAACACAGGAATGCATGTATTGAGCTTCGGCTCACAGTTCGAAATGCTTTCATGTTTTATTTAGGAAAGTGTTCAGTGAATCGCCCTCAGGCGGGCAGGAAGGCTGAAGATGATAAGTGAGTCAGGAAGTCTATATGAAATAGTGATGTATTATCATTGAGATGTTATAACACCGTATTGTGATATATTTTGGTGTTGTGACTGTATATTTTATCAGAATTCTATATTTTGGTGTAATCCTTGCGATGTTTGAATGATTTTCATGTTAGAACAATTTCTATATTTATCTAAATGATCTGATGGGTTGTGATAGTGTGAATGCCTTTGATGGTAAACAATGGTTATTATGGATAAGTTCATCATGTACAAACAAAGCCTTGTCCTTGTTGGATGGCGATAATGCCTAATCATTTGGGTTATCATTTCTAATTGAGGAAACTAATGAAAGAAATGTAAACAGTGGTTTACTTACATTTGGGGCGTTACACTCAAGGACATTATGAGTGGACAGTAATACAATTTGGTCTTAAAAATGCACATCAGATATTTCAAAGAAGAATGGATAATATCTTTAAAGATCTTAATCATTGCTGTCTGATTTACATCGATCATATCCCTGTCTTTTCCAAGACCACAAAACAGCACAGAGATAATGTCTTAGCTGTCACTCAAAGATGCATTGATCATAGTATTATCCTTGGTAAGAATAAATGTGTTTATACTAAATAAGAAATTGAGTTTTTAGGTTTAGAGATAAAAGTCGGACAAATCATCCTACAAAAGCATATTTTAGAAAGAATAAAAAATTTCCCTGAAAAGATTAAGGATATGAAGCAATTTGAAAGGTTTCGTAGATGTGTTACCTATGCTTTAGACTTCATCAAAGATCTAGCAAAATTGAGGAAACCATTGCAACAAAAACTCAAAAAAGAAGTAAATTGGACATGGATCTCTAGTGATTCAAAGATTGTTCAGAACTTTAAAAAGATGTACAAAAATCTTCATGTTCTTAATTTGCATAATGAAGGAAATGATTAGATTCTTGAGATATATACTAGCAATGAGCACTGGAGTGTAGTACTCAAAATCAAAGAAGGAGAAAAACTCTACAAATATTGCAGTGAAAGTGTTAATAAAGCATAATACAACTATCCTATAATGGAAAAAGAAATTCTTGCAGTAACAAGGGGAATCAAAAAGTTCTTAATCATTTTAGCCACAAAACCATTTCTTATTTCAAACTGATTGCAAAGGAATACTTGATTTTGTGAAAAAGAATTTATCGAATATGCATGCACAAGGGCGACTCTTGCATTTGCAATTATGGCTTAACCAGTTTTCTTTCTCTATTGAACATGTACAAGGATTAAAGGACTCTCTGGCAAATAGTTTAACTCGAGAGCTTGCTAATGGTGATCACCAGAGCAAAACTCCTGCTGAAAAAGGAGGAAATCCATAATGAAATATCATTACTGCTGGAACGGGTTTCTCCTTCTAGTAGAATCCTTCTGGATATTTTTGAATTCCATACAAAAAGTAGATCAGCCTTTGGTCTACTACCTTCTGCCTATTTGACAGCACAAAGATTTAGTCTTTTGGAATTATAAATGAATTACCTAAGGTGTCTATATGATATTCAAGAAAAAAATAAGTTTACCTATTCAAGAAAAATGGTTCAACAAATGGTACGCAGCTGCATCGACTAATATCATAACTATTCTTATGATGTATGAGAATTATGGAGCACTACGATCTTCTTTCTTGATAAATCTAGAGTTGATGGCGCTAGTCTCCTAGCAAATTCAATCTTTCCAGCTGACCTCGTCATGAAAACTTGGGAATATAGAATGGTAGTTTACCTCACAAAAATCTCAGATCCGAGATTTCCATTCTTCTTAAGGCTAACTAAGTTCTAATAGTGCATGTATAAAATGATCCATTGGATTCTCACATCTCCTGATGGCTCAACAAAATTCCATACATTAGAAGTCCGTACATCAAAGTACATTGCGTAGTAACTGAGTATGAAAATAGAAAAGCAAAACCACCCCATTTTCTTTTTTAAATAGTTGATTTAGATGATCCCAATAATCAGCAACAATAATGGTTCCTAGAACGATAAGAATTAGTTAGTGATCCTACCTTAGCTAGAGCTCTCGGTTTTTCCAACATTTATCATCAAATATGGGCATTGACTGAACAAGAAAGAATACTAATACATTACAGGAGAACTACTTTCAACTATAACAATGAATTCAGCATATATATGAAAGTAGAAGGAGCTACTTTAAAAGAAGCCATTATTATCTCTTTGATATTGGAGTTAGAAAATTCTTATTAGAAAAGGAAAAAGATATCTTTATGAGTTATTTGAAAGATAGGACCCAAAGCATCTTCAACTTGATGAAGATTTTGATAATTATCCAGATAATGATGGACTGAAAGATATTATTCGAAATGAAGACATACAAAATCGTAATATGGATGACTAGTCTTGTCAGTATTAAAGACTCCGAAAAGTTATTGCTTCATTATTGCACTATTTTGTCCAGTGTCCAGTCAGTAAAATAATGATGTCTACCGTAGCCATATGAGGACAGTTGTAGTCATATGAAAACATCAATATGTATTGTAGTCATTAGGATATCTTATGTGGTTCATCTCCTCTATAACAGGGGAGGCTAATTACCAAGAAGAAACACGGTTATTTGAGCATACTTGAGCAAAAGAGAATTCGGGATTCTACATTTCTCTATGAGCAAGCATCTCTCATGATCTCAGTAGCTGAAGTCCTTCTTCAATCTATCCATCATAACATTTCCACTTTCATGCTTTCAATAAAAGAAGTTTCCCAGTAGGAAACGCTATTCAATAGAACCTTATATGTTAAATATTATAATTTCTTTATGAAAGTCTCACTATCCTTTAAAATATAAAACTTGGTTAGCGACTATGGTCTAAGGTAGGAAATGAAATAGATTTTTGATGTACCTGATCTAAGGAAGGTGTAGTTAAGATCAGAAATCTCTATAAACTGGAAGCTAAAGGAACATCGGAGTCCAGTACCGACTAAGTTCAGGTAATGGTCAAAACTCTCTAATTAAGCTTTATTATTTTGCTAAGCATAGTAGGTCTACAATCACAGAAAATATAATATTTGTGATTTAAATAGTAGATTATGATAACTAGTACTAGGAAAGTCACTATACGAGGTTAAATCATGCAAAACAAGCGTCTTTCTTTAAAAAAAAAAAAATCAAAAAATAGAAAAATTACTAAAAGTACCCTACTTAGGCCAAAGTTGAAATTTTCTAAAAGTTTAGGGCCAAAGTAATAAGAAAAAGGACCTAAGAGTCTGTTATTCAAAAACATAAGGTATCGCAGCGTTATTTTCAAGAAGTCAGGGATCAATAAATGATTATCCTAAAACTCAGGGTACCTGACAGTCATTTTTTGTATCCACACTTGCACACATACACACATATGTATGTATGTATGTGTGTATGTATGTATGTATGTATGTACACCCCTTCCCCCCCTACGCACACATAAAAATAACCACATTCCCTTAGATAAACACCAATTAGAGGTAAGCACCACGAATCCTAGCCTTTAAATCTGGATTTAATAGCTCGAAATAAAAGTCACCTTTTAAGCAATTAAAATAAAGGGAAAATAAAATATCAGCCAAGGGAGAGGGTCGATGAAACATCAGCATTCAGATATAAAATCTCTCTCTCTCTCTCTCTCTCTCGCTCTCTCTCTCTCTACATGTCCTCCAGCCCCAATGACAACAGCCTTTTGGGTCTCTGGCACTTAAGGACCGAGGCTTCTCACCCCCTCTTTGGCGAATCCAACTGGCATCTGATCCCTCACTCATTTCTTTTCCAAGCTCAACTGGGCATGGTTGAACTATTGCTCAATCTGTCCCTTCCAGATAGGTTGTAGATGGCTATGCCTTTAATCAACTTAGTGGTGAACCTCTAGGCTTCGTGGTGTACCCAAGTCATACCTTTGTTACTTTATTCTTTAAATTTTCAGAACAAAGTTAGCTTAAACTACTGTTAATGTCCACATTGTTCTAAAGTTCAGCTCAATGATGTTGGAGTTCTGCCTGTTTGAATCAGTTCAAGCATTGACATACTCTAATTTGGCTTTCAGCACGCCCAACCTGTTTAGTCAAAACCTCACAAAACCACTTTTAAGCATGAACTACTTAAGTATAAATATTCAATCACAATACTACAGTACACATTCAAAAATTCACAAAATCACATATTGCAGTCAAATTTTTACACATAAGGCCCCCTTAGCTTACAACCAAAAAAACAAAAAACAATTCATAGACATCCAAACCACATTTTAAAAGAGCAACCAAGGGAAGCTAGGGCATAGATATTACCTCAATCAGGCATAACAACCTAGCTTGAGCTCAATCCTAAATGGTTAGGCCTAGCAATAAAAATAAATTATTACAACATGGCCAATTTAAGGGAGACCTCACACTCCAAACTAAGATTTCTCAACCCAAAAGCCAAGCAAGCCTCTTAAGTCTCATGACTGTCATTAGTGGCCCTAGGTACTGATTTTGAAGAACTTAAGAAGCTTTTTAAAAGCTGATTTGCTAACCATAGTTCATATTGAAATATAAACCAATTAGGGTTTGCAGTTTAGTTTTCTATGCTAAGTTGTAGAGGCCATAACTTAACTTAGAAATATCATATTGACGTGAACAAGAAGAATATAGAAATCCCTCTTTGCCTACTATAATGTTTGTTTTTAGAGCAATTACATCCGACCAAAACAACTGCCTCAAAGCTCACGTCTTTTTACCTAGTCAGTCTCATGTCAAAATTGCGCAATCCTTGGAAAAAATTCATTTCTCCATCATTTAAGGCCCAAAATTGATGATTCAAAATTCCTAGAAAAACATACTCATAAACGTACTTGAATTTTTTCATGATTTTTGGCCCGGTATATAAATCTAGTTTATTCCATGAATTCGCATCAGTGCAGGTCCATTTTTTGGATTAAATTGAATTCACATTTCATGCATAAAATCATGATAACCACTTAAGAAAACCACAAAATCAATCTCAAATTATTCCTAGCTGTTAGACTATGTAAATAAATCATTGTATATCTTTTATATTTAGTATGCAAATTATATCCTAGGATAGCTTCCTATTTTATAGCCTAGATCTTAGCCTTTCATCACTCCTATGCACTTGTATATAAAGGACCCAAAAGGGAATGGAAAGGCAGGCAGAACAATTACTTTCACTAACCATCACTTAAATCCAATAAAAACCATGGCCAAGCCCTTCAAGAGAGATTTTGGAGAGAAAATTTCAGGTTTTTACCTTAAAGATGGAACTGAAAAGTAAGGGGGTTGTATGTATGCGTTCAAGTGACTCCAATGTCTAAAAATTTGATTACAAACATGACAAAGAGTAATTTGAGGCTAGAAGATGAATCAAACTTGCTGTAACTTTTTATATTTAAAAGAACAGAATATAAGCAAAACCTAACGTCTCACCAAAAAACCCAAGAAGGGATAAAGGGTCGCGGCCGGGGTGGATGGCAACCAGTGGCCGATGACTAAAGGTAGCGGCAGCAGGGCGTGAAAGAGAGAGGATATAACATGAGTGGGAGAGAGAGCAAACATGAGATTAGAGGGGAGGGGACTTGCTTTCACGTGAAAAAAAAAAAAGGAACACAAAGAAATTAATTTTTTTTTTTGCTGAGTAAATGAGGAAATAGTAAATAATTTAAATTTAAAAAATTTGAAATCTTAGGAGGGAAAACTTAATAACATAAATCTAAATTTTTATCAAATAAATTTATTTAAAATCTGAATTTTTAACAATCATTTATATTAAAATCTAAATTTAAACTTGATATTTTCTTTACTAAACGAATTGAATTGGGTCAGAAATAGAAAATTTTGGGATAGTTTCAAACTCCTAACTTCTACGAAGGCCCAAACGCTAAAATACTACATACGAGCTCAAGCGACTGGCATTAAATTCTCGAAATTAAAAATTACCTTTAATTATTCAATGAGAATTATAAATATGAATTTTCGGGTTGTACAGTATATTGCAGTCAATAATCCTCCAAGGAAACAAATGATCAAGAGCTTGCTACATTCTTTACATTCGTTTTTTCATATGTCTTGTATATAGGAAAAGCCTTACATGTAGATATTTCATTCATTCATTTATACATGATTTTCTAATAATTCGATTAGTGTAGAATCCTTGACTCTAGAATTCAAACAATAAAATTCTCTATCTTTGAGCATAACTTAATCGATTGTAATAATCTAACTCAGCTAATAATAAAATGAATTATCCATAGTCGGTATTTAATCAGACCATCTTATAACACATAGTCATAGGTGTGGTGCTAGGGTCATGACACTAAACTAAATAATTTCCAAACCATTCATGATTTGAGCCTCATAATGGTGCCAGACCTAGGCCCATGTAACATGATTTAATGGATGATGGTAATCACAACTGCCTATTTGCGATCATCGTCACCTTAATTAGGAGTCATTAATGGATTTGACTAAATACTGATCGGTGATTTCTAGATGCAAGTCTACTTGTATATGAGTGTTTATGCATTTGCATGTTTGTCCTTAGGGCCGACATATTCGTTATAGTGCGGTCACGACCCTTCATCAAACTCAAGGTTATAATTAGAAATTTGTTCATGTCTAATGTTTAGGACGATCCATGCACATCCATCACCAATCAATTAGCCTCTATCACTCCATTTACCTTAATAGGCTATTTTTAGATGAGATATGACTGAGTAATAGCTTATCATATCTTCTTGTTTGGTGATAGGCCATCGTCAGGGACTCCATTTGGAGTTTCTAAGAACCACCAGCCACTAAACACCAACTCACTAATTCACATCATACCTCACTGAATCATTTTCTTAATCAAAATGGAAATGTTTTTAACTCTTATACTCACACCTAGAATTAGGTCGATCCACGCATCTAGTTACTTCAACATAGAGTTGAAACCCTAAGTAACTCTCTGCAATCTCATCCGAATTGATTTAGCTCTAAAGCTTATTCATCTTTAAAGTCTCTAAGGATGACTGATAGATAGAGAAAAACAAAAATCCCTCACCATTACGCAGCGGAACTTACAGACTTATGGTGAAGTCCCCGCCAGATTTACATAGGGTTTTGCTCTGGGAGGAGATTCAAGTTCTATAATGAATCGTATGTAGAGTAGTTCAACCCTCATTTAAACGCAAACTCATCATTAACTAACTAATATGTTGGTCCCTGAAACTTTTATTCGTGTGTTGGCTTGTACGTTTCTAAATTTGCATACATACGTACGCCTTACTTATACTTAGTAACCGTATGTTCATTTTTCCCTTATATGTTATTTATGTTAAGCTATACACCATTTACCTTCAAAGGAAGACAATGCATAATTATGAAAAATTAGCCAAACTTTATGCATAGGGAAGTGCAGTTGGAGATAGAGCGCAAAACTAGCTAAAAGGAAAGAAAAGTTTATTGGTGAGACAAATGTTCATGTAATTAATAAAATTAGCCATCTTGTATTTTAGAAGTAAAGCATATTGGAGAACACGAATAACTCTTCCCGTCTTGGATATAATGCACAAACTTATTCACTTGATGAAGAAAATTTTAAATGTGAACTTTCATCTAAAAGGAAGAAAGGCAAATGAAAATTATCTGGAGAGCATAGGCTATAATGATGTGGGAAGGATTAAGTAACGTTATTAATGATGCTACATAAAGTATGTGCTCTTAAGATAAGAAAATTGAATCGAAAGTCAATATCAAAAGGGGGATTTAAAAATTATTAGGTGAATTGTATACTCAAAACCTTATGCAAGTCCGTAATATTAGAGATTGAGTAGGTCATGTGGATTATGAATTGTAACGCCCTGAACCCCTCCCGGGTCATGGACAGTTACCAATAACAACTTCATAGATCATCGACTCGCCCCACAAATCACCACAAGCCTTTTTGATGTGTTTTATCCTTGCTCACACGCTGCCTGGGAAACTTCCCAGGAGGCCACCCATCTCAAGATTATTCCCCGACAAACACGCTTAACTGTGGAGTTCTTAAGAGTGGGCTTCTCAAAAAGAAAGGTGCACCTTTGGTGATATAGTAGTCATTTTGAATCCTTTAAGCTACACTTAGGCAGTTATAATCACCCCCATTTGAAGCGCACAACGTCCCCATTGTGCCTCAGTAACCGACCGGCTTACAAGTCCTCTTGACTGCCGGACCATCCAGTATCTTTGCTCTGCTAGGTGACTGCCCAGGGCTCTCCCGCTTATTGGCGCAGCTCATGGTTGCAGGTCGACTCTGATATCATCTATAACACCTCGGCCCCCTCTCAAGTCGTGAACAATTACCTGGAACGACTTCATGGATTGTCGACTGGCCCCACAAATCACCACAAGCCTTTCCGGCATATTTTGTCCTTGCTCACACGCTGCCTGGGAAACTTCCCAGAAAGTCACCCATCTTAAGATTGCTCCCTAGCAAGCACGCTTAGCTGTGAAGTTCTTACGAGTGGGCTTCCTGAAAAGAAAGGCGTACCTTTGATGATATAAATAGTCATTTCAAATCCTTTAAGCCACACTCGAGTTGTTACATGAATGATTTATGATCTCTAACTTACTACTGAGTTTAAGAGGGTCCAAAAACAATATTCACAAGTACAACACTTCTCTGTTAGCAAACACCTTATGGAGCACATTAGTAGCTCCTTTATATAGATGTGTACGTTGCCAATTAGAGGAGTACTCAAGAGAGCTGCCACAAAATCCTCAGGAACTATTCAACCTTCGACGTGCCTTACTATATAACGCATTTGAAAGATATTTGAAAATTTTTAAAAAGTGATTTTCTATGTTAGAACTGAATCTTAACCAACATTTAATATTCAAGTACAAAAGCAAACTATAATAGTGCATTTGCATTGTACACAACTTTTTAATGAGTATGGATTTAGATGTAAATTTTATTGAAAAAGTAGATAATGAACTTGCAAATCAAGACCACCTCATAATTGAATATCACAAAGATATAGAAAATGATGAAAAAATAGGAACATCTGAATGGATAAGATGTTGTATTTCGGTTGTAATGTGATGGAATTACATAAGTATATCATAAGTTTTAAGTTTTTAGAATCGTATTATTCTATTTACATTCTTAATCGTTAGCGTTGAGGCTAAAAATATCATATTTCTAATACCTTTTTCACTTTATTTTTGCTTGAGAATAAAATCATTTAGTATTTTTATACTATTTTTATCTTAACATGTAGGAAATAATAAAGTCTACAAAGTTGGTCCAAAATTACAACATTTCTAATGTACAGAACTAGAAGGCAGTGAATTGGATTAGAAAAAGAATCCCACAAGCCAAAGCTAGATACAAGCCAAGACCAAGCGCCCAAAGTTTCAAGGCGAATGACACATGCCTAGCGCATGCATCCACTCTCCTTTTGTTATTGAACTGTACTCGAATCCCAAGCCATCTTCATCCTCCCTGTAACGCCCCTAATTTGCTAATGTATGATTACTATAGTTTAAACACCAGTTTACTGTGAATTTGCAGCGGAAGTCTTTGATAGGAGGCATTACCGCCGTTCTATGATAGAACAAGGCTACCTGATTTATTAGACCTTGGAAATACCCAAAATAACCATATGCCTACCCATGTAGTTTATAATACACGTGATAACTTAGCGTACCAATTCTAAGCATTATCAACCCCAAAGTTTCAAAAGAATAACATTAATCAATTTCTAAAATGATAACCTACCATCACTGTGAGCATTTGGCTAGCTAATGCCCAGTAAAACTACAACTCTCGTTTATTTCCTGCTACCTTCTGGCTCGCTAAGAAGACGGTTGTTCATTGAGTTCTTTACCTAAAATGGAAAACATAAAAACGTTCGAATGATGAGTCAAAGCTCAGCACGTACATTCCTATGCAGTAGAATAAGTTTTATATTAAATTAGTTGGGCACCTGCGTTTCAAAATACTTTGTTTTGCAAACAGAAGAGAGAGAATGTATAAGTAAAATTGATTTGCTGATTATTATCTGGAAGTGGACCCTTGGTCGACGTACGTCTTGAAACGATCATATTTTAGGTGGTCACCCCCCAGGCCGATCAAGAAGCCTGAGTTGACACCGCGGGGGGTATATTTTTGGGTATAAGCCCTGATAATTGATGGGCATAAGCCTAGATGATTGATAATTGGCGGGGCCGCTTGTTTATGTGACAAAACATTGAGAAAATTGGTTCATTAAATGAATCTTATATTAATTTTTTTTGCACTGCTGAGAAACATGTGAGTTTTCGAAGAGCACAGGCAATGTACGTACTTGGTCTTTGAGAGTCTCTCTCATTTATAATGAAGAACGTGTGTTAGCAATTTGAAATGACAGATGTGGCCTCACTCCTGCTTCAAGTATGTTATTTTCATGATTAGTATAGATTAACAGGCTTTACTAAATTTCTTAGCTTGAGGATTTGAATTTCCTCGACCTCTCATTTTTATTATTAGCATAACAGTTATTATTAACTTTTATTTTGTTTTCATTCTTCTCTTTAATATTGTTAATGCTTGTTATAACAATGCAAAGGTATGACTTGTCCTGTTTTTATTAATACTGTCATGAATGATATTTATATTACTAAAATAAGATAGGTCTTAATATTACCACCCATAGTATTATGAATATCAATGTTATGAGGGATTGGGTCACGCCATGCTTTCATATGCTGATTGAAGATATTCTTGCTCCTTTAGGCTCAAATGAACTTTGATTCTACTTATTTGTTTGGGCCATAAAAAAAACATACTTCATTCTCCAACACTCGACAAGAATTAATCTTTACTTCTCTCTTTAAGATGCACAAGCATGTAATTAATTTTTTTTAATTTTTTTTTAACATCTATTCAATTACCCCCCTTTTTCTACTAAGTTACCAAAGTCCAGTCCAATCTACACAGTGAAATTTGTCAAATGACTCCTAACTAGGCTCCAATATTCATCTCATATTTAACTTGTTTTCAAAATCCCAAAATAATATTTCCACTTAATCCTCACATAAAAACACATTTTTCATTCCTCAGATTGATCTCAAGTGCCTAATTAAGCAACTAATTTCAATAGCCTAACTAACAATTCCGGCTTCTCCAGCCTCACTTGGCACCGAGCTTATAGCACATCTCCACATCAAACACCATACTCACATATATACTTCCTTATTTTCATTTATATACCATTAAAATTTTCCTAAATACTACTAAATCAACACAACGAGACTTCAATAGTAAAAGGTAACAAGTATGAATGTATTTACCCACTTTTTGGAATAAATGTATAACTACAGTGAACTACGAACATACCCAGAAAATGAGGTGCAAATCAACATAAGGAATGCAAGATTTAATCAAAACAGAGGTCCAAGTATTCAAGTACCTAAGTGACCCACAAACGCAGCATCCCCAAGTGAAATGATGGGGTCAGCAGCTCAAGCCAACGTAGCAGGCAATCTCTCGACCAAGTTCGTCCACCTTAAACGCATCTCTAAATGCCCAAAAATCATCACCCCAAAAGACACAATCACAACTCAACTGCAAAATTACCCCTATTTTATTACTTGCTTGATAGGTGGAATTAGATAGTACCTGATGCGAAGAAACGGAGAGATTGTGACTGCGATTGGAGATTTGGGTTCATTAGAATCGGGGACAGCTCGTGCTCACATAGGAAACGAGGCTCTTTTTTTCCTTTCTTTTTTTTTTTGGTTTCGTTTGAGCGAAATTGAATTGAAGAGATTTGGATGGGGAAATGGAGAAGTGGAGCAGTGAAGATGGCGGCAATACTGAAGAGAGAGAACAGGGGAGGACAGAGGGCTCTAGTGTGTGTTTCGCGAGAAGCAGAGAAGATGAATATTGGGGTGTGAAACTTGTTCTCATTTTGGTGTTCAGTTAGCGTTGTGGTGTTGTTCTTGCATTTTCGTGATTCTTTTATCATAGGGAATGTCGGCAAATGAGTGAAGCTACAGAATGTCGGCTGGCTTCTTTTTCTTCTTTTTTTTCCTTTTTTTGGTGGTTAGATTTATTTATTTTTCCCCCTCTAAATCATCATAATCTTGCCATCACTATTTTGTTTTATTTTATTCTATTTTTCTGTTCATTATAATTGAATTAGCATTTTGACTAAGTTAATAAATACAATTGCACAGTGCAAACTTTTAGGAATAAATATTTTCATTATTCTGGTTATTATCTCTCAACCTTTATATAAATATAACTTACCTTTTTATTATTGTTACATTGTTACTATACTTATTCTTTTGTTATCATCATTGTTATTGTTTTTCGAATTGACCCTTTGATAGTTTAGCTAATTTTTATTTAGTGGTCGTTCAAATATTTATTGGCAACTGAAAGAATTATTCAGGAATATAACAAAGATAATTTTTTTCTGAAGCCACGTTGTCACTTCAACCTGCAATGCACAAATGTATACATACATATATATATAATATATATATATATATATATATATATATATATATATATATATATATATATATATATATAAAATGGTGAATTGAAATGCGATGCCCAACTTGATTAATTTGTAATTGTGATGATTTTAGGTAATTAAAATAATTAGGTTTGGGCCGTTACACTCCCGCTTTCATTTGCCCTCGCCAAGACGCTATTTTCAGATTTTAAATACTGTACTCTTTTTCACATTATCCAATAATCCAAAAACTTCTCCACGTACTCATAAACTTCATTAGATAAATCTTATACTACTACGGTACTCTCCCATCCTAAATCATAGTGATATGTTATTTTCATCTCTAGTAAAGTCTTGGCTTGTCTTCAATTCTTTATCCTATCATGATCAATCTCTCCCCCTCCCCTCTAATATAGTTTCCAGTTATTGATTTTATGTTACTGATGTTGATATATTTGATTAATTATTACATGATAGCGTGTGATATTCTGCAAGGAAGTGGGGTGGGATAGGGTAATGGCACTAACTTTTAGATAAGTTATTGATTAGTTGTTGTATTGAACAACGGGGCAATAGACTGAGAACCTTCAAGCAACTCCAAGGGTACTATCTATCTATTATGATTTCATTAACCTGTGGAGATGTATTGAGATAAGGCACATATTTCATTTCTATAAAATTAGATTCAATAGTACTTTTAATCTTATGCAACTCTAAACTTTTGATTGATGATGGTTTTCTTCTTTAATGTAATCAATACAATTATGGTAAATTATTTATATTTTGAATAAATTTTTCTTCTATCTATTAGCTATAACTTTTTCTAATGGCATCTTAAGTTTCCTTACTTAATTTTGTTCATCCCCATCTGTATGTAGTACATTTAATATCTAACATTTGCAGTCATATGCATATACATACATATATATATATATATACATA